>CM040932.1:7352321-7434821 GCA_023029165.1 Gobiocypris rarus | reverse complement strand
TGACGAGACTGCTTTGCTTGGCCCCGTCGATGGGAAATTTTGTTTTAAAAAAACGAAAGGATGGAAGCGTCGACAAGAGCATGGTTGTGTGGAAGCTATGCAACAAAGGAATTTGCGACGAGCTTCAAATATCACCTCAACGCAAAATGCTGGACATAAATAAATAAACAAAATTTTGTTGATTAAGCTTATGTATTCAGTTATTATTCAATGGTATACTAAAAATCCATGTGAAAAAAATTACTTCTCACTGTTCTCAGGTCAAATATTTATATGCAATTAAAATGCGATTAATTTCGATTCATTAATTACAAAGCCTCTAATTAATTAGATTAATTTTTTTAATCGAGTCCCGGCCCTAATTTGAATACATTGCTTGATATTTGATATCTGTTCGAATTAGATTTTTCTCAAAAATGACAGCCCTACCATCGACTGAACTGCGTTTTCCGGACATGTTTCCGTGTTGTTGTTGCTCAGCGATGGTATGGGTGCGATGTTAGGGCAAAAGGAGGGTGGGACGGCGGGCAGGGCTCGGGGTGGGGAATCAATAGTTCTGACGTCACATTTGTACGGAAGTCACAGCGGCTCGTGAAAAGGCACTTTATGCTGGTATGACTGTTTTAAAACTTATATGGTGGTTGCAAAGCCCCTAGACCTGAGCTATCATGAAAAAAGCCAGGACATTTCAGACCTGATCCCTGAATGCTTCTCCGAGGATCCTAAGGTTCCCTCTCTTTGAAGCTCTCACTGTCAGTTGAACATGAACATGTACCTTCCATCTCCTGTTTGGCCTTTTCAAGCTTCTCTTTGTAAATTCTCTCCAATCTCTTCTGTTTCTCCTCTTGTCTCTTTCTCTCAGCCAGTGTTCTTGCTTCAACATCATGAAAATCCACCTGAGACAGAGACATATCACTATTATTGGGAAAGGTCTAAAATGCATTGATTCTTTAAAATAATTATATACTATTCTTTAATTTTACAGCTAAACCTGGATAGGACATAATATCATTTCCATAACAGTCTTTAATTGCATAACCACAGTGACGTGTCCCAGGGTGCAAACTGATTATTAAATACTGTGATGACAGATGCAGGTGCAGCCTGATGAATACCTTTTTAATCTGCTTAAGAAAGTGATATCCCAGAGACAGTTTCTTATACGCCTCTCCGTACGAGGCGTGCCATGACTGCACAGTCTGAATGGCAAGCGTCCTGAGTTTTCTCGCCACTTCTTTGGGTGGAGGCAACGGCTGCTCTGCGTCCGTCTCGACCGTGAGCTCCAGGAACTCCTGGAAGTTTGTGATGAGAAGACCTCTGAAGTGGTGCGAGCGGCTGAAGATCTCACTGACCATCTGGAAGGCAGAGAGACGGATCTCTGCGTGCTCTTGGCTTAGCTGGGTCATAATCAAGTGGTAGAAATGATCAATGTAGTCATTGGAAACTCTGTGGACCGAAAAAGAAGAGAGATTTAACCAGTCACATGTCCAGTGCCGCTCTATAGACAGACCGTTTTAGAGATCTATCGCCAAAATGCTGCCGTGAAATGCTTTCATATATAAGAACTGTTCATTATTTACTTCTACTATTTAGAAATTAGGTCTTTATAGTTGTGTATAAAGTGTAATAATGTGAAATATCTCCAAAACAACAGAGTAAAATGGTTTCATATGAGGTGTGCATATAGTATGGGACGTCCCCTATAAAACCTGGCCATTATTTACTTCTACTCGTTAGAAATTAGGCTTTTATAGGTGTGTACAAACTGTAATAATGTCATAAATCTACAAAACAATGGAGTAAAATGGTTTCATATGAGGTGTGCATATAGTATGGGACGTCCCCTATAAGAACTAATAATTATTTACTTCTACTAGTTAGAAATTAGGTCTTTATAGTTGTGTATAAAGTGTAATAATGTGAAATATCTCCAAAATGCTGCAGTAAAACTGGCTCCATATGAGGTGTGCATATAGTATGGGACGTCCCCTATAAGAACTGGCCATTATTTACATCTACTCGTTAGAAATTAGGCTTTTATAGGTGTGTATAAAGTGTAATAATGTGAAATATCTCCAAAATGCTGCAGTAAAATTGGCTCCATATGAGGTGTGCATATAGTATGGGACGTCCCCTATAAAAGCTGGCCATTAGGTTTTTTTTCTACTTATTAGTAATTAGGCTTTCGTAGGTGTACCAACTGTAATAATGTCATAAATCTACAAAACAACGCATTAAAATGGTTTCATATGAGGTGTGCATATAGTATGGGACGGCCCCTATAAGAACTGGCCATTACTTTTTTCTATTTGTTAGAAATTAGGCTTTTAAAGGTGTTTAAAGTGTAATAATGTGACATATCTCCAAAACACTACAGAAAAATGGTTTCATATGAGGTGTGCATATAGTGATGGGATGCCCCATGTAAGACCTGGTCATTACTTTCTTCTACTCATTAGAAATTAGGATTTTATAGGCGGTTAAAGTGTGACATATCTCCAAAACGCTGCAGTAAAATGGTTTCATATGAGGTGTGAATATAGTTAAGGGACGTCCCTTATAAGAACTGACCATTCCTGTTCCTATTAAAATCTTTCCCAGAATGTTCTGAATCTATTCACATGACTATTCACATGACTATTCACATGTGAACGAAACCACTAAAAAATCTACCAAAAGCATCATACTTGCATATTTTCTTCACTTCCTTCATCTGGTCTTGACTCAACTGTGGTTCTCCAGAGGTTGTCAACTCCTCGACCAGCTGTGAGAGCTTATCCCGGATGGTTTGGTCCATCTTGACATAACCCTAGAACAGATTGAACAGAGTATTGGTCAATTCAACCATCACTGAGAAATAACTGCTCCTCTTATGTCATCATTACTCACTGATACTTTTGTTATGTAACTGCTGTTTAGATGATAGATAGATAGATAGATAGATAGATAGATAGATAGATAGATAGATAGATAGATAGATAGATAGATAGATAGATAGATAGATAGATAGATAGATAGATAGATAGATAGATAGAATTCAAACAGTCTATAGTGACAGAGAGCTTCTCATTTCATTTGACTGTTTGTGTGAATTTTCTCCGTTAAATATGACGAAAGACACAACACGTACCTCCTCATCCACTTGTTGTAATGAAAAAGCCTTTATTAGTTACTGGTTTTGTATGATATTTATGTTTCCTTGTGGGAAACTCATCTCTGTGTGTCCTTAGTGCGACTGAACAGGGAATGTAAACAAAGCAAACGCAGCGGTCAGAGGAGTCCGCCATTTTCAAAATAAAAGTCGCGCTTTAGTGTAAAACCATGGTAAAAACTCACTGAAAACTGACTCAACAAACGTTATAGCATGAACTTAATCGTTTATATAATTCTTATAAAAATTATTTTCAGTGTAAAGTTGTATATAGGTGTGCCTATTATAGCCACACGCGAATCACGTATGATTATTAATTAGATTTTTTTCTTTATAACATCAAACACGGAATGCTATTCTACATGCCAGGGAGAAAGAATATAATATACCTTTTAAAACGATTAATCGTTTTTACAGCTTTCTTATTGGAAGAGATATAACTCAAAAACATGTACAGTTTTAACTCTTCCAGAAAAAAAAATTAATAAATTCTAACAATTACAATATTTACATTTGTGTACAAAATATTTGTCGAGAAATAAAATCAGATTGAATAAAAAACGACGTTCCTTAGTGAGCGTACGTAACAAAATCAATATTCATTAGCCGAGCCTTCCTTCATTCTGATTCGCTACACTGACACCCGCCCACTTACTCACGTCTGGACCAATCAGCGAGGCATGTTGTGTTGCACGTCGGCGGATTAATGAATATTCAACAGCCCAGTAGCATTCGAGTGACGCACTTTGTAAATGTGTAAGTTATCTGTGGGTGGGAGAAATACACGGCAATAAAAAGAGCAATAAACGAATCTCACCACACCTGAGAGTGATTGATTACATAGTCGACACATCGCTGTAAACAAACAATCATGCTGGGACGGATCTTTCTATTGTTCTGCTTGGCAGGTGAGCTTATACCTGGGTTTGGCAATAAGGATCGTCAACGGTTAACGTTTAGAACATGTTTTGTAACAAAAAACGGCGTTATTTTTTTTAATCTTTAATCTTTATAAGTTCAAACTTCGAGTTATAAAGCAAAGTATGTATGTCACGTGGTGTATTTGTTTTATGTTCTTCTAAACAGCCTTGGCAGGAGCTGCTGTGATTCCTACTGGCTCTAAAGTGGTGGGTTGCTTTTATAAAATTATTATACCTTATTTAACAACTACATGTATTTAATGTATTGTCTGTGTGCTTCTCCTGACAGCCAAGGTGCTCCGAATACTCCCTTCCCATGTGTACCCGGGAATATAATCCAGTGTGTGGGACGGATGGAGCCACTTACCCAAACGAGTGCATGCTGTGTCTGGGGAATATGTGTGTAAACCACTAATGTTTCAGTGAATACTCATGATGTTCTCACGACTGAAACCTTGTTTTGCTGTCTTGTCGTAGGGAGGATAAGGTGAACACGCTGATCTCCAGGTTGGGAGAATGCTGAGAACGATCCACTGGTTTTTATTTGGGCAATGTGACATGAAGGCTGGAACCACATGCCACTTTTTTAATGGTTTTAATCTGTTGTGTGTGTGTGTCCTTTTTAAAGTTGTACAAATCCCCAAATAAAGCTTTTATGTAGTAAGCCGTTGCGTTGTGCTTTTTCTCTTGAGTGATATTTCTCAGCTGAATCTGTCAAACATAAAAAAACAGTGTGTTATAGCTCACAATGAAACTAGAATCAAAAGTATGACCTTTTTAAATGAGGTAAAATGAACATTGTGCATGTTTACGGTTTGCTTCAGAGAGAAAACGGGTACTTGTAACGCCACAAAAATACAGTGGTAACGCAAAAGTTTGATTTCAGTCTAATTTAGTTGCACCTTTGAGTGATGTTAAAATGTTACATAAGTTGTGTTTCAAATTATGCCCAGCAGTTACAACATCTCACTGGATAAACATTACTCCCATTGCACGGGCCAATCATATCGCACACCTCTGACATGATGACGGTGAACAAACATTGGCCCCAAATCAAAAAAAGGCACTATAAGAGGGGTTGAGTAACCTCTTAATATAGAGAATGCTTTATTTTCTTATACTTATGCTTTAGTTCTGATTATATTTACGTTGTTGTAATTACTTTTCCATTCAAATACTGTAAAGGAACAACAACATGATAAATAGCTGACTGACTAACAAGATTCATTATCAAGTTGGATGTCCACCTTAAATGTGCAGTGTGTAGTATTTATGAGGATCTACTACTGACAGAAATGCAATATAATATACATAACTGGTATATAAAGATCGTTATGTGTTTATTACCTTAGAATGAGGCGTTTCTATCTACACACATGGTCCCCTTACAGTGAAGCCGCCATTTTGTGCCGTTTCTACGGTAGCCCTAAAGGGACGAACTTCTCTACAGAGCGCTAGCGACTCTCTGCTGTCTCAGACGATCACATGTATGTCCTGTGTCGCCACCGTAGCTTCTGAAAGGGAGGGGTGAGCGGTAGGGGTTGCAACCTCACCACTAGGTGCCGCTAAAATTCACACACCACCTTTAATCACCATATTTATGAAACCCTCATATTTAAAACAAATAAATATGATCTATGAATCATAGGCGTATCATATAATAAAGTATCATGGTTATTTGTGAATACTGTAAAGCTATATTGAATTATGGGATCTCGTTCAATGCTTTCAGGATATTGAATTTTTGTTTCTGTATTTTTTAAATATATTTTTATATTAACATAGTATGCTTATTGAACAATAACGAATTATTTTATTAATCAAAATAAACAGAAAATAGTGCATACTTTGCTAAAGTGATTGTTTTAAACAAGGATTAATTTAGTAGACATAAAACACATGATTTTATTTGTGATCATTCATGAGTTATAATCTCTAAAGAGCATCAAATACTGCTGTGAGTTGAACTAAAATATCATTTGTGACCTTGGACCACAAAACCAGTACTAAGTGTCTTTTTTTTTTAATTGATATTTATACATCATAAATCATGGATAAATGCTCTTTCCATTGATGTGTGGTTTGTTAGGATTGGACAATATTTGAAAATCTGGAATCCGAGGGTGCAAACACATCTAAATATCTCCTTTAAAGTTGTCCAAATGAAGTCCTTAGCAATGCATATTACTACTAATAATACATTTCTGATATATACAGTAGGACATTTACAAATATCTTCATGGAATCATTATCCTAATGATTTTTGGCATAAAAGAAAAATGGCATCATTTTGACCCATTCAATGTATTGTTGGCTATCACCACAGATATTATTAAAGGGTCACATATTATTAAACTCCTGTTGTCTGAATACCATTTAACAATGGTTATGTGAAGTCAAATAATATAAACATAATTTATCAAGTCAGGCAAGAAGATGCAAAACTACTGTCTAAGTCCACGGCTACTATTTAGTTCCTTTTATACTTTCAGGCCCTGTTTTATTTTATCAGTGGTGCTTGCAGATATTTATGCATCATATTTAAAAAAAAAAAAAAAAAAAGCTGTGAAGAAATAAGTTCCCCAGTTGAGCAGCTTTACAGGAACTCAATGATTTGGCAGATTCAGATTAAATGTTTCCCATGATTGACAACTCAAGGGATTATTCATTAATACACACACCGACCAACCAAACTAAATAAATCTATCAAACTGAAGGTGTGTCAGTGTGTGTGACGAATCATTGGGATGGACGGTCCACTCCCATGTTTAGAGGTGGATACAGTACTGCTATAAATACCCGGATCATTGACCACTGATCATATCGTCAGTGACTCTCAGAACAATGTTTGCTCGAGGAATCATCGTCCTTCTCTGCGTCCTGGGTGAGTAATAATGATTTCATTCCCAAAAACAGCTGATATTGGGATGAAGGAGTGTTGAATTGAATCGTTTCTACGATGCATTGCGACAAAGACACCTATAACACGTTTATTTATTTTTTTAGCATGGGAGGAGTCAAATTTAAGATGCAGTCAGACTTTAGTTTTGACTGTAATGCGACCCAGACCGCCTCCTGAAGTTTGTCTATTTTGTGTTTTGGCTCTTAATGCACCCTCTTGAGATTCGTTCAATGCATTCAAGAAGTGTGTTTTCTGTGAGCAGGTTCAATGAAAGGTTCAGACTGCTTGTGCATCTTCAATGCATTGTGATATCGAGTTGAACCGAATCGATGACCTGATGATAATCGTAAAGACGAGTGTAGGTTCACACGGCGATAGATCATTTGGTTCATTATAAAGAGTATCATTGTTTCAATAAAGTCTGCTGTCACAGTTGCTAAAGTAGGACAAATGTTTAAGATAACTCCCATTCAAAGGGATAGTTTACTTTCAGCGCCGGGAAGATGAATCTGTATTTAAACTGGGTCATTAATGTAGTAGAAATGTGAAATATTTTTGAATTTGGTGCCTTCTAGACTGAGAAAACACAGAAAATTTATTTTTGTCTCATGGGGATGAAAGACAACAATTCCCAGAATGCACTTCGCTGGCACGGCTACTGGCTGGATCATTTGCCCACCACGTTCATTTTCATAAAATCAGTTCAGTTAGAGACGCTACAATTAAAAACTGAACGTGTCTGTTCAATTTATTATGAGTGAGTCGATTCAGTGTCACGGCACAAACGCAGCAGGATCGGATTACATTCATCACATGAGCGGAGGTAATCGCGGGATTCACATCACATGAGCGGAGGTAATCGCGGGATTCACATCACATGAGCGGAGGTAATCGCGGGATTCACATCACATGAGCGGAGGTAATCGCGGGATTCACATCACATGAGCGGAGGTAATCGCGGGATTCACATCACATGAGCGGAGGTAAGCGTGGGATTCACATCACATGAGCGGAGGTAATCGCGGGATTCACATCACATGAGCGGAGTGTAATCGCGGGATTCACATCACATGAGCGGAGGTAATCGTGGGATTCACATCACATGAGCGGAGGTAATCGTGGGATTCACATCACATGAGCGGAGGTAATCGCGGGATTCACATCACATGAGCGGAGGTAATCGCGATTCACATCACATGAGCGGAGGTAATCGCGGGATTCACATCACATGAGCGGAGGTAATCGTGGGATTCGCGGCTGCATTCACAGCGAGCGATCAGTTCATGTCTTTGGAAGCTTAACTTTCATAGGAAGTTCATTTGAAAAGTTGAAACACTCCCTTTGCTCTCCACCGCTCCGTTCACATGAATCTCCGCAGCTCCCGAGCCGAGTGCTGTGAGTGTGATGTTGAAAACATGTGGGAATAGCGCCTCCTGCTGGCTGTAGTCTTCAGCCTCTGGACAATTTTTCCAGAAATAAAATACATAATTCTCTCGTCTCAGGGGGATATGAGGGGGGAAAGTACGATCATTCGAATATACTCCCGGGTTTCTACTGATACAAAGCTTAATGCTGATCGCTGAAGTACCCCTTTAAAGAAATTCCCAACAAAACAACATTAGACCCCATTTACTGTTATTGCATGGGCAAAACAAGAAGTTAATGTGTGTGTGTGTGTGTGTGTGTGTGTGTGTGTTCCCTCTTGCTATAATCCTATTTTTCCTTCTTGACTCAAACAGTGGCCATCTCTGATGGAGCAAGAGCGGTGAGTAAATGAAGACTGAGTTTTTTTTACACTTGAAGGGAAGAAATTCAATTTTTTTTTTCTTCTTATGTGACCAGCCTAAATGCAACTACCCGCCTAACGCGTGCCCAATGAACTATTCACCCGTGTGTGGAACCAATGGAGTAACATACGCCAATGAGTGCCTGCTGTGTGCTGCGAGGTGAGTTTAAAGCACTGTACGTTTAAAAACATTCGATTCTGTCACTTTCAAACTTTTATCTCTCTCTTGTAGGAAATCAAAGACTAAAATCTTAATCAGAATCAGAAAGGATGGCCCGTGTTAATAAACCTCTTCAGGAGTGACACAGGAACGGCTCATCATTCAGCTCGACAGGCCGTTAGTCAGCTACTCGTGTCTCCATCATTATGACCAGAATGTGTAACGGTTTAATCCATTAATAAATGTTGCTTATTGAAGTTCTGTTTGGTTTTGTTTTCTCCCTCAAATCTTGGAAAGACATGATAAATTAGGCACCCAAACCACATCTAGAGAGCAGAATATCATAAAGGGTGTGTGTGGTTTTGACACCGTGTTTGATGATTATCAGCCGGAAACAAGCGCCTCGAGAGAACGATTGAGCAGACACAGAGACCGTGTAGTACCATAACACTTCATATTTCATCATATTTATACACAAGATCATGCAGAATCATCCAATCATAGTACTCAACGCTCAACCCTTACCATACACGGCATATTAAGAAATATAATAACGAGTGAGAGCGGTCAGATGTGCGAGTGTATACGTGTGTCCCAGGCCTAGTTCTGGTTTAGTCTACGTGTGTGTTTATGATGTGCAGATAACATAACGGAAAGAAGTTACGCAAGGGCAGACTTACACAAGAATAGTCCGAAGTGAAACCTAGGAAACATGGACAGGAAACTCACAGAAAGCAGCTCTCTACCATCTAAAGTGAGATTCCAGTCCGAAAGGAGCGGACAAGAGCCGTGTGAATGGGTCAGGGATTAAGGGAACATGGATGCATCACTTCACAGGAAGACGAGAGGAAAACTTACCCAGCAACCATTGCACATCTCTCCAGGCGGTGAAGATGACTTGAGGCTCCGGCGTTATGATTGATTTTTAGCCGAATCTCTGCTTATGCAAAATATAATTTATAAAACGGCTGTTGTCTAAGTATCATTTATCAATGGTTATGTGAAGTCTTCTAATATAAATAAAATTTACCAAGGCAGGCGAGATGCAAAACTGCTGTCCAAGTCCACGGCTTACACTGACTTTCACAGTCATGGCAGTAACGGCTGTACCGGGATCAGTGTTCTCACGCCCAACAGGGCTACAAACACAGCAATGAACAGAAAAATACAACCGCTCATATAATACTGGAGTCCCTGAGGTGGATGAGGAGGATTTTTGTATTTTATTAGTGCCTCATTGCAGATATTTATGCATCATATTTTAAACAAATCATTAAATGAACAGCCTTGGATTGGACAAGACAGATAAATGCAAACAAATATTTGATCATATGTATAATCTTTAAAGGTTTTCTTTGAAGAAGCTGTGAAGAAATTAGTTCCCCAGTTGAGCAGCTTTACAGGAACTCAATGATTTGGCAGATTCAGATTAAATGTTTCCCATGATTGACAACTCAAGGGATTATTCATTAATACACACACCGACCAACCAAACTAAATAAATCTATCAAACTGAAGGTGTGTCAGTGTGTGTGACGAATCATTGGGATGGACGGTCCACTCCCATGTTTAGAGGTGGATACAGTATTGCTATAAATACCCGGATCATTGACCACTGATCATATCGTCAGTGACTCTCAGAACAATGTTTGCTCGAGGAATCATCGTCCTTCTCTGCGTCCTGGGTGAGTAATAATGATTTCATTCCCAAAAACAGCTGATATTATGTTCATTTCTCACATGAGGACCTGCGATATACACGGATACTGCGACAGGTTCATAATGAAGCGTATGCATGCACATTCACAGTCTTAATTCACTTTTGCTAAAGTAGTACAAATTAAAAATGTCACATTTAAATGGACAGGTCACCCCAAAATAAAAATTCTACCATCATTTACTCACACTCTAAAAAATGCTGGGTTGTTTTAACTCAGCGATTGGGTTGTTTTAACCCAATGTTGGGTTAAATATAGACTAACCCAGCAAATTGGGTTGTATTAACCCAGCAATTGGGTTGTTTTAACCCTGTGGTTGGGTTAAATATTTGCTTAAGACAACCCAATTGCTGGGTTAGTCCATATTTCACCCAACTTTGGGTTAAAACAACCCGATCGCTGAGTTAAAACAACCCAATCACTGAGTTAAAACAATCCAATCGCTGAGTTAAAACAACCCGATCGCTGAGTTAAAACAACCCGATCGCTGAGTTAAAACAACCCAATCGCTGAGTTAAAACAACCCGATCGCTGAGTTAAAACAACCCAATCGCTGAGTTAAAACAACCCGATCGCTGAGTTAAAACAACCCAATCGCTGAGTTAAAACAACCCGATCGCTGAGTTAAAACAACCCAATCGCTGAGTTAAAAAAAACCGATCGCTGAGTTAAAACAACCCAATGGCTGAGTTAAAACAACCCAATCGCTGAGTTAAAACAACCCGATCGCTGGGTTAAAACAACCCGATCGCTGAGTTAAAACAACCCAATCGCTGAGTTAAAACAACCCAATTACTGGATTAGTCCATATTTTACTCAACATTGGGTTTGTTTTTTACCCAGAATTTTTTAGAGTGCACCCTCAAGTTAATCTAAACCTGTATAAATGTCTTTGTTATTATTATTATTAGATAGATATTTGAAGGAATGTTTGTAACCAAGCAGACCCCCTCCCCATTGACTTCCATAGTATTTATTCCAGCAGAACAAAGACATTTATACAGAGTCAGACGTTTTTAAGGGTGATTTAAAGGATAGTAAACTAAATGTACTACTTTTAATTACTACGTTTAACTAAATGAATGAAGTACTGCTTTTGCCCAGCAAAACAACATTAGACCCCATTGACTTTCATTGTATTGGCAAAACAAAGAAGTTAACGTATGTGTGTGTGTGTGTGTGTGTGTGTGTGTGTGTGTGTGTGTGTGTGTGTGTGTGTGTGTGTGTGTGTGTGTGTGTGTGGACTGGTAATCCCTACGGTATGGAAAATGTCCCCACAAAGATGGCAATATCCAAAATCCTTGTCCTTGTGGGGACATTTTTTGGTCCCCATGAGGAAAACATCTTATAAATCACACTAAGTGATGTTTTTGAAAATGTAAAAATGCAGCATGTCTCCTGTGATGGGTAGGTTTAGGGGCAGGCAGTGTGTGTGTGTGTGTGTGTGTGTGTGTGCGTGTGTGTGTGTGTGTGTGTGTGTGTGTGTGTGTGTGTGTGTGTGCGTGTGTGTGTGTGTGTGTGTGTGTGTGTGTGTGTGTGTGTGTGATGGGTAGGTTTAGGGGCAGGGGCAGTGTAGGGGGATAGAATACATAGTTTATACGGTATAAAATGTATTACGCCTATGGAATGTCCCCATAAAACATGGAAACACAACATGTGTGTGTGTGTGTGTGTGTGTGTGTGTGTGTGTGTGTGTGTGTGTGTGTGTGTGTGTGTTATTCCCTCTTGCCATATCATGATTAACTTTAATCCTTGTTTTCCTTGACTCAAACAGTGGCCATCTCTGATGGAGCAAGAGCGGTGAGTAAATGAAGACTGTAGAATGGCTTTCCTCCAAGTGTAAAATACTCAAGGATTGTTTCTTCTTATGTGACCAGCCTAAATGCAACTACCCGCCTAACGCGTGCCCAAAGAACTATTCACCCGTGTGTGGAACCGATGGAGTAACATCGCCAATGAGTGCCTGATGTGTGCCGCGAGGTGAGTTTAAAGCACTGTACGTTTAAAAACATTCGATTCTGTCATTTGTAAACTTTAATCTTTAAAGTAATCTCTCTATTTTTAGGAAATCAGGCACTGAGATCTCAATCAAGTACGATGGCCCGTGTTAATAAACCTCTTCAGGAGTGACACAGGAACGGCTCATCATTCAGCTCGACAGGCCGTTAGTCAGCTACTCGTGTCTCCATCATTATGACCTGAATGTGTAACGGTTTAATCCATTAATAAATGTTGCTTATTGAAGTTCTGTTTGGTTTTGTTTTCTCCCTCAAATCTTGGAAAGACATGATAAATTAGGCACCCAAACCACATCTAGAGAGCAGAATATCATAAAGTGTGTGTGGTTTTGACACCGTGTTTGATGATTATCAGCCGGAAACAAGCGCCTCGAGAGAACGATTGAGCAGACACAGAGACCGTGTAGTACCATAACACTTCATATTTCATCATATTTATACACAAGATCATGCAGAATCATCCAATCATAGTACTCAACGCTCAACCCTTACCATACACGGCATATTAAGAAATATAATAACGAGTGAGAGCGGTCAGATGTGCGAGTGTATACGTGTGTCCCAGGCCTAGTTCTGGTTTAGTCTACGTGTGTTTATGATGTGCAGATAACATAACGGAAAGAAGTTACACAAGGGCAGACTTACACAAGAATAGTCCGAAGTGAAACCTAGGAAACATGAACTCTTGCTGAAGCTCAGACGTGAGAACGAACCTCATTGGCTCTCGCAGAAGCTCAGACGTGAGAACGAATCTTCTGTTCTTAAAAGAAAATCTATTTTAGACATTTATTAAAATGTCTAAATAACCTGATGTTTAATGCCCTTCATTATTCCTGATAAAATACTGCAGTTATACTTTATTTTAAGGTTTTATATTACAGTAAAGAACTGGTGTATCCAAAAGATCAATGTTCTAAATGATTTAATTTATTCATTTTATTTCTATCCTTGGTTCATTTATGATTTGTTCCTTATTCATTCTAGTATTCCTTCTTCACATGTTAACCTTTAGTATTTAGACATTATTGTTACTGATTTATGTTTATCTTTCTAAGTTTCTCAGAATTGGTAATTCACAGAAACAGTATTTTTGTGATAAAATATGATTTGAAAGTGCTTGCTTCGCTGCCTTTGCTCTAAAGGTGTCAAAACCACACCTCCTATATCTATCTCTCTTTGACATCTGACCGGTCACGCTGACCAACTGTGGAAATGGACAAGCTCTTATCAGACCAAAACTCAACGTTAGGAGTATGTAAGTTTCCTACTGCCTTCCCTTACACTCACCTAAAGGATTATTAAAAACACATACTAATACTGTGTTTGACCCCCTTTCGCCTTCAGAACTGCCTTAATTCTACATGGCATTGATTCAACAAGGTGCTGAAAGCATTCTTTAGAAATGTTGGCCCATATTGATAGGATAGCATCTTGCAGTTGATGGAGATTTGTGGGATGCACATCCAGGGCACGAAGCTCCCGTTCCACCACATCCCAAAGATGCTCTATTGGGTTGAGATCTGGTGACTGTGGGGGCCATTTTAGTACAGGGAACTCATTGTCATGTTCAAGAAACCAATCTGAAATGATTGGAGCTTTTTGACATGGAGCATTATCCTGCTGGAAGTAGCCATCAGAGGATGGGCACATGGTGGTCATAAAGGGATGGACATGGTCAGAAACAATGCTCAGGTAGGCCGTGGCATTTAAACCATGCCCAATTCGCACTAAGGGCCTAAAGTGTGCCAGAAAACATCCCCACACCATTACACCACCACCACCAGCCTGCACAGTGAAAACATCCCCACACCATTACACCACCACCAGCCTGCACAGTGAAAACATCCCCACACCATTACACCACCACCAGCCTGCACAGTGAAAACATCCCCACACCATTACACCACCACCAGCCTGCGCAGTGAAAACATCCCCACACCATTACACCACCACCACCAGCCTGCACAGTGAAAACATCCCCACACCATTACACCACCACCACCAGCCTGCACAGTGAAAACATCCCCACACCATTACACCACCACCACCAGCCTGCACAGTGAAAACATCCCCACACCATTACACCACCACCAGCCTGCGGTGAAAACATCCCCACACCATTACACCACCACCAGCCTGCACAGTGAAAACATCCCCCACACCATTACACCACTACCACCAGCCTGCACAGTGAAAACATCCCCACACCATTACACCACCACCAGCCTGCGCAGTGAAAACATCCCCACACCATTACACCACTACCACCAGCCTGCGCGGTGAAAACATCCCCACACCATTACACCACCACCACCAGCCTGCGCGGTGAAAAAATCCACACCATTACACCACCACCACCAGCCTGCACAGTGAAAACATCCCCACACCATTACACCACCACCACCAGCCTGCACAGTGGGAACAAGGCATGATGGATCCATGTTCTCATTCTGTTTACGCCAAATTCTGACTCTACCATCTGAATGTCTCAACAGAAATCAAGACTCATCAGACCAGGCAACATTTTTCCAGCCTTCAACTGTCCAATTTTGGTGAGCTTGTGCAAATTGTAGCCTCTTTTCCTATTTGTAGTGGAGATGAGTGGTACCCGGTGTGGTCTTCTGCTGTTGTAGCCCATCCGCCTCAAGGTTGTGCGTGTTGTGGCTTCACAAATGCTTTGCTGCATACCTCGGTTATGAGTGGTTATTTCAGTCAAAGTTGCTCTTCTGTCAGCTTGAATCAGTCGCCCATTCTCCTCTGACCTCTAGCATCAACAAGGCATTTTCTCCCACAGGACTGCCGCATACTGGATGTTTTTCCCTTTTCACACCATTCTTTGTAAACCCTAGAAATGGTTGTGTGTGAAAATCCCAGTAATTGAGCAGATTGTGAAATACTCAGACCGGCCCGTTTGGCACCAACAATCATGCCACGCTCAAAATTGCTTAAATCCCCTTTCTTTCCCATTCTGACATTCAGTTTGGAGTTCAGGAGATTGTCTTGACCAGGACCACACCCCTAAATGCACTGAAGCAACTGCCATGTGATTGGTTGATTAGATAACTGCATTAATGAGAAATTGAACAGGTGTTCCTAATAATCCTTTAGGTGAGTGTATATTTGTTGCTCAATAATGTTATGTCTTCGAGGTGAAGTAAATTATACAATTATAAAATGAGTATTTTCGGGTGGAAAAAAAAGTTCTGCTTTATTCCCAAACCTTCCAAGCTTTTTTGAGGTAATTACCAATCCTTTCCTTCTACGCACATTCTGTAAGATTCTCTAAAATAAAGAAGAACAGATTATTAGAAACATTTCTGACCTCATTAAATGCCCTAACCTTCTGCATAACCACCCCAATTGTACTATTTAAAGTCGCCTAATATAAAGTGACGCCTAATATATAGCGTGCATTTACTTTTACATTCCTATCTATAAAGCTACAAATCAATGTCCAGGTTTAACCCCTTAAGACAGCCCTCCAATCTTCATAAATGTCCCAGTTTCAAATGTAATTTCGGTCTCACTTGCTGAGCTGATCTCCAGAAGAGAAGCCTCCTTTGGCTGAAAAAATCACTTCACCTGGCAGTGGGAAGCTTTCCGAACGGACAACGTCCCATTGTTTGACTCGTCGAGGTTTAGTGTTTGTGTAGAGTCGCCACGCTGAGCTTCTGAAGAGTCTGCTGGAGGCCCAAAAGGCTCAACCACGTCCACGCCGCTGCAGAGTAACGGCAGCTTCATAGCCTTATGGATTCTCCAGAAGAATGATCGCGTCTTCTTCCAACTTGTTTGTTTGTCAGTCGCACTTGTTGAGCTCTTCTTCTCTACATTGTCCTCAGCGATGGACGTAATGTCCGGTGTAGTGATATTGTGTAGACTCTGGCTATCTGGAGCCCCAGTTATCACTGAACACTCTGGGCTGCTGTTTGAGCTGCTCTGAACGCTGAGGCTCTCTGTTCGCTGCTCGGAGGCACGTGATGATCGTGCCAGGTGTCGTGTCTTCACTTTGTGCTTCTGGAGACTCTAAACCCTCGTAATGTGGCTTCGACGGTTGAGGTACAAGACACTCCACCGAGTCCTGACAGCAGCAGCGACAGCGGAGGAAGCCGTTCTCCACAGTCTTCTGCGCTCTATGCAGGAATAAATGGATCCCATCCTTGTGGGGACTTGTAAGTTTTCTGAAATAAAAAAAGCACAACCGTTAGAAACATCTCCGAACATTCTACTGTAATGATCACATGATCATTCTGAGCGCCACTGAAATGATGCATTCACATATGAAAGTAATACTATAAAGATAGCTGTAATGATCGCTTTCACGTCCAGTGCACAATAATGTTGTGGTTTTTATGGAATCTGACGCTTTAAATGCTCAAGCACTTTAAAGTTAAGAGGATTCTGATTGGCTGTCAGTGTTTTTATGGTTCATCAGCTGTTTTTACCATTCATCATCACAAAATTGTTCTGAATGGTTCCAACAATATTGTTTCTGGTTCGCCACAGTCTAAAAAATACTGGGTTAAAAACAACCAGAGTTGGGTTGAAAATGGACAAACCCAGTGATTGGGTTATTTTATCCCAGCGATTGGGTTGTTTTATCCCAGTGGTTGGGTTGTTTTAGCCCAGCGATTGGGTTTTTATCCCAGTGGTTGGGTTGTTTTAACCCAGCGATTGGGTTGTTTCATCCCAGTGGTTGGGTTGTTTTAACCCAGCGATTGGGTTGTTTTAGCCCAGCGATTGGGTTGTTTTTAGCCCAGTGGTTGGGTTGTTTTAGTCCAGCGGTTGGGTTGTTTTATCCCAGCGATTTGGTTGTTTTATCCCAGCGGTTGGGTTGTTTTATCCCAGCGGTTGGGTTTTTTTATCCCAGTGGTTGGGTTGTTTTATCCCAGCGATTGGGTTGTTTTATCCCAGCGATTGGGTTGTTTTATCCCAGCGATTGGGTTGTTTTATCCCAGTGGTTGGGTTGTTTTATCCCAGCGATTGGGTTGTTTTAGCCCAGCGATTGGGTTGTTTTATCCCAGTGGTTGGGTTGTTTTATCCCAGTGGTTGGGTTGTTTTATCCCAGTGGTTGGGTTGTTTTATCCCAGCGGTTGGGTTGTTTTATCCCAGCAGTTGGGTTGTTTTATCCCAGCGGTTGGGTTGTTTTATCCCAGTGGTTGGGTTGTTTTATCCCAGCGGTTGGGTTGTTTTATCCCAGCGGTTGGGTTGTTTTATCCCAGCGGTTGGGTTGTTTTATCCCAGCGATTGGGATAAAACCACTTGTTTTATCCCAGTGGTTGGGTTGTTTTATCCCAGTGGTTGGGTTGTTTTATCCCAGTGGTTGGGTTGTTTTATCCCAGTGGTTGGGTTGTTTTATCCCAGTGGTTGGGTTGTTTTATCCCAGTGGTTGGGTTGTTTTATCCCAGTGGTTGGGTTAAATGTTTGCCCGACCTGCTGGGTAGTTTTATTTAACTCAACTTTTGTTTAAAAATGAAAGTACTGATCACTTAAAATGAACCCAAAGTATGTTGGAAATTAACATGTATTAATATGTTTAATAAATTAACACTATTAATAAATTTATTGAATAAGAATTAAACAATAATAGATTGCTTAATAATAAATGTTCACCTTTTGATTAATATTGTTGCCTCTAGTTATGTGTCAGATTTTGGGTTAATTTTAAGACAGCCATAAAGCAATTTTTAAAGTTGGCTTGAATAAAACTGGGCAGCAGGTTGGGCAAACATTTAACCCAACCGCTTGTTTAAAATAACCCAATTTCTGGGTTTGTCCATTTTCAACCCAACTTGGGCTGTTTTTAATCCAGCATCTTCCCCTCCCTCTTGCAGCGACATCTCTTCTCTTCACTGATGACAAACTACATTTAGTACTTTTTCCTGAAGCGTTTCACTCAGACATATGCAGAGTCCCTTTAAGACAAGTCCTTTCACTCGTGACCATCTTCAAAACGCCTATCTCTTTAAATGGGGAAACATCAAATTCTCCAAAAGCTTACGATTTAATTTCATATTTGAAATCAACAATGAAATCTGACAACTGTCTCACAAATTTTGTTTATAAATGCTCGAATCATGACAAAAAAACTGAATTTTTGCAGCCTGGACGAAGCTAATGCACAAGCATGAACACTGCCTGTTTCTATAGCAACCAGAGCTTCTAACATCAGCTGACTTTACTAATCAACGATTGGCTCTTTAATTTAAAAGGCGGGGCTTATTTACCATATTGGGTGTTGCACTTTCTCCCATTCATAAGTCAACGAAGTGCACAATTTTCCTTGGTATTCAGCACAATAGGGAGGAAAATACTATTGCAACTTCTGCTTCATACTGACTTTAAAACTTTATAGTTATCGTTATAGCGGTTTATTGTCCTTGATCTGAACAATCACAGATTGACCTATTGGCTGCAGGTTTGTACAGTGTTGCGGATAAAGTGCAGTAGATTTTATGATCTATTCAACATTTTGAATTTAAATCTAGTGTCTCAATGTTAGCAACCACCCTGAGTACCCTAGCAACTGCATTGCAACCACCCGCTTAGCAACCACCCAGAGTACTCTAGCAACTACATAGCAACCACCCTGAGTACCCAAGCAACCGTGAAGTAACACTCTAGCAACCACCCAAGTACCCTAGCAACACCCTAGCAATCACCCTACATCTCAGTGCAATGCAAGCATTTTCAGTTTGCAAAATATATTTTCAATGTTTAATACATTTATAAATATTAATAGGAAAAAAACACCACCAGGAAAGAAAAAATGTTCTGTGTAAATGTCTCTGTTATTAATGTAATTTCAGTCTTACCAGTTGAGCTGTTCTCTATAGGATCATCCAAACACTCGCTGTCCAGACTCAGGTCCTTCTCTACTCCGTCTTTACAGGCGGACCACAGTGTTATGGACATGATGTCCGGTCACTCCGGTGTAGATTTGTCGAATCTGCACACGAGCACCGCAGCGCATTTTTTAAAAGTCGAACCGCTAACAAACAGAGCGTCAAATCCTCCATATGTGTGTTATTCTGCGGGTTATGGCCAAATGTTTTGTTCTTTACCGATATGAAACTGTTAACACTTTCAGCGTTCAATGATTAAATTCGTGAAATTGTTTAATATGAGTTTGTGACTGATAAATAAGAATAACGCGTCTGTTTGTGTAAGCGATAGAGATTCCAGTGAGATATCTTCACAATCCTCGATGATCCTTCATTATGTGTGTATTCTGATGTCTGCAGATGATGAGGTTATGGTACCTGACAGCGTCTGAGTTTGTCTGTACATTAGATTATGTAAAAACTATTGTTTATGAAGTACAAAAGGAGCACAAGTATCTAACAATAATTGTAGACTAGATCTGAGGTAATCACTTTAGGCTAAACTCCTCGCAATTTGATTTACAATATGCACACTAATATGTCCAAAATGGAACCCGTGTCTTAACATATTTTAATAAATTATGGCAAAACTCCATAAAAATATGTAGTTTATATCACTGTATTATTGTTTGTCATGAATAGTAGTGATAATGTTTAGCTACTTTTATCTCACCATATCCCAAAAACGAGTCGTTTTTATTACTTTTATAATAATGATTTTAGTAAGTACCCATATAGTGGCTTTGGGTAAAATAATTTTAAAAGAGTTTGTTTTCCAGTAGATGGCAGCAATCATCCATTAAACCAAAGCACATCCTCATCATGAAAACGAGAAAGATTTTTTAAAAAGTGGATTTTTACATAATATATTGCCATTTTATATAAACGCATATTTAAATTGCAAATTGAGGAAAATAATTACAGAAAAATCCATAAATTCCCCTAAAACTGCAAAACTTCACAAAAACATTAAAAGCAAAAATGAACGGTATCTAAAAATATGCTAAGTTCAATATCGGTTACTTAGTTTGAAGTAGCCTCTAAAAAAGGAGACATGATTGATAGCAAACCAGTTACAATTTTTAAACGTTACGTTTAGATATTTTAGGAAAGACCTGTATCTGTTGAGAGTGTTGACATAGCTCCAGAAATCAATAATGAGGAGGCTTTGACCGTTACAGATGTGTGAGGAACAACTGCATGAATAATCTTGAACACAAAGACCCAGTCCAGCAGATTTCAGGGTTCTGGACGATACGGCTCTAAACAGAAGCATCTTGTGCCCTTCTCAGGGGACCGCTGATCCGCCTCTGGTTCTGCTGTTGAAGGAGGTCATGCTCGCTCAAGCTGTGATACAAGTTTAGCATTTACTGTACAGTTATAATCGGTTTTTCAAAGGGCACAAAGAACCTCACTACACTTTATTTTGTGTCTTTATGCAACAGAGAGCACGTCTTGGATTATAAGCACCAGCTAATATTACATAGTATTAAAATACACCTAATGAGCTTTAAAACGCTGTAATGAGGAAATGCTCCCAAATGTTGGTCAAAGCTGGAGATGAACGCATAAGCGAGACAATGTTGGCCCTTACAGGACCAGTTTAAGACACTCAGAGTTATGGTTTTAGAAATTCATTATGACTGCAACCTGGAAGTCTTTGTATGAATGTCAATATTATCATTCGGTAAAATAAATGTTTGGCTTGTGCATTATAATAAACTCATGATCACTTTGAATTTTATAATTTATTGGGAAAAACGTAAGCATCAATCAGTTGTCATAAATAAGTGACTCAGTTTTTGACTGTGCTTCTGTCGGCTTGAGAGCGATGATGCTGTAAAGGCATGTGTGGCGTAACAGGCCCGAAAATGAAGCAAAGTCCGGGGTCCGCCGCCACCCTACACACGGCCCGTCTGGGACACTCGCCATCCCTCCAGACTAAGAGTCGACGGTCTGAAGCTCTTAAACACAAACAGATTAAACCTTGTAAGTGACTAAACTTATTTTTAAACGTACAGTACATGTTTAAACTCACCTCAAGACACAGCAGGCACTCATTTTCATATGTTACTCGATTGGTTCCACACACGGGCTTATAGATCTCTCGGCACGCCAGCCAGTACCCCTGCAGTTAGGCTGGACACGACATGGACATTGAGTTTTGCTCCGGGAGGAAAGCAATTCTACAGTCTTTATTTACTCACCAGTCTTACTCCATCAGATATGGCCACTGTTTGAGTCCAGAAGGAAAAACAAGGATTAACGTTTATGATACAGCAAGAGCAAAACACATGTGGACGCATCAATGCTTCACTCTTCATGGATGTACATTAACCCAGGCCCCTACTGAAGCCATTTAACATTCAACATATAAACATTAACCATAAAAGAGAGAGACCGTTTACTTGCATTACTCTATTGGTAATATTATAATTATTACTTATTGCCAGCCTTTAATACGTGAGTTATGATCAGAAAACTAAACATTGGGTTGTCAGGCTTTTATTAGTTCTTAATGAAAACACAAAGGCTCTGCTATAATTCGACCTGCCACAAGATGACTCCGTTTCCCGAAACAATCAGAGAAAAGCTCTAGGGATTCAAAAGGCTTAATTTCTCCATCCCTTACAAACGAGCAACATCCCAATATCAGCTGTTTTTGGGAATGAAATCATTATTACTCACCCAGGACGCAGAGAAGGCCGATGATTCCTCGAGCAAACATTGTTCTGAGAGTCACTGACGATATGATCAGTGGTTAATGATCCGGGTATTTATAGCATTTGGCTCTTTTCCAATAACAGGTGTTACGGTTTAACCGGTTACCGTGTTCAGGTGTGCCGTTTCGCCAGATGTGAACGATCGGCCGCAGATTCGTCAATCCTGTGCAATACCTGTCCACTACAATTAAACATTTGCTCTACATGGCGCTGGCATTATTTTAAAGATTAGGGATTTCATTACTTTATGGCAACAGTTGTTCGACAAAAACGCAAATAAAGTCGTCCGTATCACTAACTAACAGTAGGCTAGCATGACAACACAGAAAATGCGCCAAAATACAGAAATCATTAATATCACTAAACATAACCATAGCAAAAGTACATTTCTACTTAAATTCATTTCTTCCTGTTTATTTAAAATTAGACAAATCTTATTTTATTGTAGCCTATAACCGTTAACACTGCAGTTTTTTTTACAGTCTGGTTAAAACGTGCCGCTATAAGGACTATATTCCGATACCGATGGAATAATTAACTTTTATGAATTCTCCATTACCCGTGAGAAAGTGTGAATAAAGCCTGAACGGAAGAACCTTAATTAATATTCAGAAATGATTGTGATTTTGTGCAACGTTTAATTTGAGTTTAATTGTGTGATGTGATAAATATGAATATTTATTTCTTAAGTGTCTGTTTGTGTAAGTGAAATCATTTATTATAATCTAGCAGTAGAAACCATGTTTAGCTAAAGTCAATAATTAATGTTAATATTTGAGTAAACCCCAGCATGTGTCAATCAGGCATTATGATGTTTTATTGACATGGCAAATTGTAGCAAACAGTGCTCAAGCAACAGTTGTTAGCTGAATACTTTAATAATTGACATTGAACATGACACAGATGTGATGAAGACTGAGTTCCAGTGAAAGATCTTCACAATCCTCGATGAGGTGTTTACGTCCTTCATTATGTGTGTATTCTGTAAGGCCTGATGTCTGCAGAGAGCATGTCAATTAAACGCCCCTTTGGCTTGGTCAGTTGGGGATACTAAATAGTCAAATACATTTTCAACTATATTACCGATCTGACACTATATGAGAACTGAGCTGATGACATCCGCGTGTTCTCCAGAGCGGCCATGCACCCCAATCAAACTTCATTATTGTCCTGTTTACACTGAAGCTTCTTTGAAACACTCAGCATTGTAAAAGCGCTGTATAAATACAGGGACTTGACTTTCCAGGAACAGCTTAACACACTCGCTATAGACTTTGCTGTGGTTTTAGAAATTGTGTTACAAGGTCTGTGTTTTCAATATTTTCCAGGTAAAGCGGTTCTCATCATTTTGCAGAAAAATATTTAAAGGTCACCTGTTATGCAAAATTCACTTTTATAAAGGTGTTTGAACATAAATGTGTGTTTGCAGAGTGTGTACACAACAACCCTATAATGGTAAAAATCCACACACTCTTTTTTTAATCCCCATAAATCATAAGCAGTGTCTCAGAACAAGCTGTGACATCACACTGGAGAGGCCCTGCCCACACGTGTTGATGGACACTGACATACTAGCACAGACCCCGCCCTCAGAGAGCTGAGCTGTTCACAGTCCGCCATGTTTATCTCCTCCAAAGCATTAACAGCAGCAATCAAGGAAGAGATGAGTTCTTATTAAAGCTACTAAAGTTCAGTCAGTCAAGAGCAGGGAGTGAATCTCTGTTTATCTTCTGCTGTTTGATAGAGAACTAGTCGAGTTTAATGACTCCTCACGAATGTGCTGACATCAGCTCTGTGCGCATGCGACGTGAGTGTGAGCATGCGACAGGAGCGTGTGTGAGAGAGTGTGAGCATGCGACAGGAGCGTGTGTGAGAACGTGAGCATGCGACAGGAGCATGTGAGCGTGAGCATGCGACAGGAGCGTGTGTGAGATAGTGTGAGCATGCGACAGGAGCATGTGTGAGAGTAAGAGCATGCGACAGGAGCGTGTGAGAGTGTGAGCATGTGACAGGAGCATGTGTGAGAGTAAGAGCATGCGACAGGAGCGTGTGAGAGAGAGTGTGCGCATATGACAGAAGTGTGTGCAAGCATGCGACAGGAGCATGTGAGAGAGTGTGAGCATGCGACAGGAGCGTGTGAGAGAGTGTGAGCTTGCGACAGGAGCGTGTGAGAGAGTGAGCATGCGACAGGAGCATGCGTGTGAGAGTGAGCATGCGACAGGAGCATGCGTGAGAGTGTGAGCATGCGACAGGAGCGTGTGTGAGCATGCGACAGGAGCATGCGTGAGAGAGTGTGAGCATGCGACAGGAGCGTGTGTGAGCATGCGACAGGAGCATATGTGAGAGTGTGAGCATGCGACAGGAGCGTGTGAGCATGCGACAGGAGCGTGTGAGAGTGTGAGCATGCGACAGGAGCGTGTGAGAGTGTGAGCATGCGACAGGAGCGTGTGAGAGAGTGTGAGCTTGCGACAGGAGCGTGTGTGAGAGAGTGAGCACGCGACAGGAGCATGCGTGTGAGAGAGTGAGCATGCGACAGGAGCATGCGTGTGAGAGAGTGAGCATGCGACAGGAGCATGTGTGAGAGAGTGTGAGCATGCGACAGGAGCATGTGTGAGAGAGTGTGCGCATGCGACAGGAGCGTGTGTGAGCATGCGACAGGAGCATGTGTGAGAGTGTGAGCATGCGACAGGAGCGTGTTAGAGAGTGAGCATGTGACAGGAGCATGTGTGAGACAGTGTTAATTTTGGCAGCAAATTTTGATTTAGTTTTAGTCATAGTCTTTTGACAAAATACCATTTAGTTTTAGTCATATTTTAGTCACCTGAATTGTTTTTAGTTTTAGTCGACTAAATCTACAGTAGATTTAGTCGACTAAAATCTAATGAGTTTAGTTAAATTGTAATGCATTAAATGAGCATTTAAAGCGTTACATAACCGACTATTACTTGAACTGACATTGTGACATCATTGTGTTTGACAAAAATACACGAAAGAGCTCAATTAACTTTTTTAAACATCTATAGTTTTTATAACTTTGTATTTCTGTTTTAGTTAGTATATCAGGTTAAGCTAAAGCTTTAAGTTTGTTTATTTATTTAAGTAATGGAGATTTTTAATGGTTTTATGAAACTATTATAACCCTGATACTTTATTGAATATGTGTGAAATACTGGTCTTTCCTCCTGACTATATATTAAATGGGAATGAAATTAAATATAGTTTATTATGTAACCAAAAACGAATATATAATCGTGACTCTTAATTTTAAACACCGGGACTCTTATTTTGAAACACCTCACTATTGCAGTTGCAGCTGCTCTTTCAAGTTCAAATGAGGGAGATAAAATATGCATTGTTACAACTGTCTAAAGCATATTACTATATACACATCGTAAAGTAAACATTGTCCTTGTTCATCAGCATTAATTCATAAACAATTGCATTATATAAATGTGTGCTATTCATTGATTAAGCCGCTCTGAAGTGCTGTATTGGAGATGCGTGAACCTGGAAAAGCTCAACAGCGCCGTGTTTGCCCGCGGTTAGATCCACACATTACAACCATGGTTACAACTCAAATGTGCATCTGTTACACAGGACATCAGCTCTGACTGGATCTCTTCCTAATCATCCCTCCCTGACATTTTCGTCTCGTTTTCGTCAGTGAAAAAGGTTGTTGAAAATTATGGCGAAATTATTCACAACTAAATTAACACTGGTGTGAGAGTGTGCGCATAAGACAGGAGCGTGTGTGTGTGACAGGAGTCTGTGTGAGCATGCGACAGGAGCATATGTGAGAGAGTGTGCGCATCGACAGGAGCGTGTGTGTGTGACAGGAGTGTGTGTGAGCATGCGACAGGAGCATGTGTGAGAGTGTGAGCATCGACAGGAGCATGTGTGAGAGAGTGTGAGCATGCGACAGGAGCGTGTGAGAGAGTGTGCGCATGCGACAGGAGTGTGTGTGAGCATGCGACAGGAGCGTGTGAGAGAGTGTGAGCATGCGACAGAAGCGTGTGTGAGCATGCGACAGGAGCATGCGAGAGAGAGTGAGCATGTGACAGGAGCATGTGTGAGAGTAAGAGCATGCGACAGGAGCGTGTGAGAGAGTGTGCGCATATGACAGAAGTGTGTGCGAGCATGCGACAGGAGCATGTGAGAGAGTGTGAGCTTGCGACAGGAGCATGTGACAGAGTGAGCATGTGACAGGAGCATGTGTGAGAGAGTGTGCGCATGCGACAGGAGCGTGTGTGAGAAAGTGTGAGCATGCGACAGGAGCGTGTGAGAGAGTGTGAGCATGCGACAGGAGCGTGTGTGAGAGAGTGTGAGCATGCGACAGGAGCATGTGTGAGAGTGTGAGCATGCGACAGGAGCGTGTGTGAGCATGCGACAGGAGAATGTGTGAGTGTGAGCATGCGACAGGAGCGTGTGTGAGCATGCGACAGGAGCATGTGTGAGTGTGAGCATCGACAGGAGCGTGTGAGAGTGTGAGCATGTGTGAGAGAGTGTGCGCGCACGACAGGAGCGTGTCAGCGAGCAGGAGTGTGTGTGTGCATGCGACAGGAGCATGTGTGAGTGTGAGCATGTGACAGGAGCGTGTGAGAGTGAGCATGTGACAGGAAGCGTGTGAGAGAGTGAGCATGTGACAGGAGCGTGTGAGAGAGTGTGCGCATGCGACAGGAGCGTGTGTGTGTGACAGGAGTGTGTGAGCATGCGACAGGAGCATGTGTGAGAAAGTGTGAGAAAGTGTGAGCATGCGACAGGAGCGTGTGTGAGCATGCGACAGGAGCGTGTGAGAGAGTGTGAGCATGCGACAGGAGCGTGTGTGTGTGAGAGCATGCGACAGGAGCGTGTGTGAGAGAGTGTGAGCATGCGACAGGAGCGTGTGTGAGAGTGTGAGCATGCGACAGGAGCGTGTGTGAGCATGCGACAGGAGCAAGTGTGAGCATGCGACAGGAGCATGAGTGAGAGAGTGTGCGCATGCGACAAAGGGCGTGTCGTGTGTGTGACAGGAGTGTGTGTGAGCATGCGACAGGAGCATGAGTGAGAGAGTGTGCGCATGCGACAAGGGCGTGTGCGTGTGTGTGTGACAGGAGTGTGTGTGAGCATGCGACAGGAGCTTGTGTGAGTGAGCATGCGACAGGAGCGTGTGAGAGTGTGAGCATGCGACAGGAGCATGTGCGTGTGTGAGCATGCAACAGGAGCGTGTGCATGTGTGACAGGAGTGTGTGTGAGCATGCGACAGGAGCGTGTGAGAGTGTGAGCATGCGACAGGAGCGTGTGAGAGAGTGTGAGCATGCGACAGGAGCGTGTGCGTGTGTGACAGGAGTGTGTGTGAGCATGCGACAGGAGCGTGTGAGAGAGTGTGCGCATATGACAGAAGTGTGTGCGAGCATGCGACAGGAGCATGTGAGAGAGTGTGAGCATGTGACAGGAGCGTGTGAGAGTGTGAGCTTGCGACAGGAGTGTGTGTGAGCATGCGACAGGAGTGTGAGAGAGTGTGAGCATGCGACAGAAGCGTGTGTGAGCATGCGACAGGAGCGTGTGTGAGAGAGTGTGAGCATGCGACAGGAGCGTGTGAGAGAGTGTGAGCATGCGACAGGAGCGTGTGAGAGAGAGTGTGAGCATGCGACAGGAGCGTGTGTGAGAGAGTGTGAGCATGCGACAGGAGCGTGTGTGAGCATGCGACAGGAGCGTGTGTGAGCATGCGACAGGAGCAAGTGTGAGCATGCGACAGGAGCATGAGTGAGAGAGTGTGCGCATGCGACAAGGGCGTGTTCGTGTGTGTGTGACAGGAGTGTGTGTGAGCATGCGACAGGAGCGTGTGTGAGTGAGCATGCGACAGGAGCGTGTGAGTGTGAGCATGCGACAGGAGCGTGTGAGAGTGCGTGTGTGACAGGAGTGTGTGTGAGCATGCGACAGGAGCGTGTGAGAGAGTGTGAGCATGCGACAGGAGCGTGTGAGACTGTGAGCATGCGACAGGAGCGTGTGAGAGACTGTGAGCATGCGACAGGAGCGTGTCGCGACAGGAGTGTGTGTGAGCATGCGACAGGAGCGTGTCAGAGTGTGAGCATGCGACAGAAGCGTGTGTGAGCATGCGACAGGAGCATGGGAGAGAGTGTGAGCATGTGACAGGAGCATGTGTGAGAGTAAGAGCATGCGACAGGAGCGTGTGAGAGAGAGTGTGCGCATATGACAGAAGTGTGTGCGAGCATGCGACAGGAGCATGTGAGAGAGTGTGAGCATGCGACAGGAGCATGTGTGAGAGTGTGAGCATGCGACAGGAGAGTGTGAGAGTGAGCATGTGACAGGAGCATGTGTGAGAGAGTGCGCATGCGACAGGAGCGTGTGCGACAGGAGTGTGTGTGAGCATGCGACAGGAGCATGTGTGAGAGTGTGAGCATGCGACAGGAGGCGTGTGAGAGTGAGCATGCGACAGGAGCATGTGTGAGAGTGTGCGCATGCGACAGGAGCGTGTCGACAGGAGTGTGTGAGCATGCGACAGGAGCATGTGTGAGAGTGTGAGCATGCGACAGGAGCATGTGAGAGTGTGAGCATGCGACAGGAGCGTGTGTGAGAGTGAGCATGCGACAGGAGCATGTGTGAGAGAGTGTGAGCATCGACAGGAGCGTGTGTGAGAGAGTGTGAGCATGCGACAGGAGCGTGTGTGAGAGAGTGTGAGCATGCGACAGGAGCGTGTGTGAGCATGCGACAGGAGCATGTGTGAGAGTGTGAGCATGCGACAGGAGCGTGTGAGAAAGTGAGCATGTGACAGGAGCATGTGTGAGAGAGTGAGCATGTGACAGGAGCATGTGTGAGAGAGTGTGCGCATGCGACAGGGGCGTGTCGACAGGAGTGTGTGTGAGTATGCGACAGGGCGTGTGCGACAGGAGAATGTGAGCATGCGACAGGAGCGTGTGGTGAGCATGCGACAGGAGCGTGTGAGTGAGCATGTGACAGGAGCGTGTGAGTGAGCATGCGACAGGAGCGTGTGAGTGAGCATGTGACAGAGCGTGTGAGTGGCGTGTGACAGGAGCGTGTGAGTGAGCATGTGACAGGAGCGTGTGAGTGTGTGTGTGTGACAGGAGTGTGTGAGCATGCGACAGGAGCATGTGTGAGAGAGTGTGAGCATGCGACAGGAGCGTGTGTGAGAGAGTGTGCGCATGCGACAGGAGCGTGTGTGAGCATGCGACAGGAGGCGTGTGTGAGCATGCGACAGGGCGTGTGTGAGCATGCGACAGGAGCGTGTGTGAGCATGCGACAGGGCGTGTGTGAGCATGCGACAGGAGCGTGTGTGAGCATGCGACAGGAGCGTGTGTGAGCATGCGACAGGAGCGTGTGTGAGCATGCGACAGGAGGCGTGTGTGAGCATGCGACAGGAGCGTGTGTGAGCATGCGACAGGAGCGTGTGTGTGGCGTCGCGACAGGAGCGTGTGTGAGCGTGCGACAGGGCGTGTGTGAGAGCGTCGACAGGAGCGTGTGTGAGAGGCGTCGACAGGAGCGTGTGTGAGAGCGTCGACAGGAGCGTGTGTGAGCATGCGACAGGAGCGCGTGTGAGAGAGTGTGAGCATGCGACAGGAGCGTGTGTGAGCATGCGACAGGAGGCGTGTGAGAGTGTGCGCATGCGACAGGAGCGTGTCGCGACAGGAGTGTGTGTGAGTATGCGACAGGAGCATGTGTGAGAGTGTGCGCATGCGACAGGAGCGTGTGTGTGAGAGCATGCGACAGGAGCATATGTGAGAGGGTGTGAGCATGCGACAGGAGCGTGTGTGAGAGAGTGTGAGCATGCGACAGGAGCGTGTGTGAGAGTGTGAGCATCGACAGGAGCGTGTGTGAGCATGCGACAGGAGCGTGTGAAAGAGTGTGAGCATCGACAGGAGCGTGTGAGAGAGTGTGAGCATGCGACAGGAGCGTGTGAGAGAGTGTGAGCATGCGACAGGGCGTGTGCGACAGGAGCGTGTGAGCATGCGACAGGAGCATGTGTGGAGAGTGTGAGCATGCGACAGGAGCGTGTGAGAGAGTGAACGTCGACAGGAGCGTGTGAGAGAGTGTGAGCGTCGACAGGAGCGCGTGTGAGCATGCGACAGGAGCGCGTGTGAGCATCGACAGGAGCGCGTGTGAGCATGCGACAGGAAGCGCGCGTGTGAGCATGCGACAGGAGCGCGTGTGAGCATGCGACAGGAGCGTGTGTGAGCATGCGACAGGAGGCGTGTGTGGCGTCGCGACAGGAGCGTGTGTGAGCGTGCGACAGGAGCGTGTGTGAGAGCGTCGACAGGAGCGTGTGTGAGAGTGTGCGCATGCGACAGGAGCGTGTGTGAGAGTGTGCGCATGCGACAGGAGGCGTGTCGCGACAGGAGTGTGTGTGAGCATGCGACAGGAGCATGTGTGAGAGTGTGAGCATGCGACAGGAGCATGTGTGAGTGTGAGCATGCGACAGGAGCGTGTGTGAGTGAGCATGCGACAGGAGCATGTGTGAGAGAGTGTGAGCATGCGACAGGAGCGTGTGTGAGAGAGTGTGAGCATGCGACAGGAGCGTGTGTGAGAGAGTGTGAGCATGCGACAGGAGCGTGTGTGAGCATGCGACAGGAGCATGAGAGTGTGAGCATGCGACAGGAGCGTGTGAGAAAGTGAGCATGTGACAGGAGCATGTGTGAGAGAGTGAGCATGTGACAGGAGCATGTGTGAGAGAGTGTGCGCATGCGACAGGAGCGTGTGCGACAGGAGTGTGTGTGAGTATGCGACAGGGCGTGTGCGACAGGAGAGTGTGAGCATGCGACAGGAGCGTGTGAGTGAGCATGCGACAGGAGCGTGTGAGTGAGCATGTGACAGGAGCGTGTGAGTGAGCATGTGACAGGAGCGTGTGAGTGAGCATGTGACAGGAGCGTGTGAGTGAGCATGTGACAGGAGCGTGTGAGTGAGCATGTGACAGGAGCGTGTGAGAGTGCGCATGCGACAGGAGCATATGTGAGCGGTGTGAGCATGCGACAGGAGCGTGTGTGAGCATGCGACAGGAGCGTGTGTGTGACAGGAGTTTGTGTGAGCATGCGACAGGAGCGTGTGTGAGAGTGTGAGCATGCGACAGGAGCATGTGTGTGTGTGTGACAGGAGTTTGTGTGAGCATGCGACAGGAGCGTGTGTGAAGTGTGAGCATGCGACAGGAGCGTGTGTGAGCATGCGACAGGAGCGTGTGAGAGTGTGAGCATGCGACAGGAGCGTGTGTGAGCATGCGACAGGAGCGTGTGAGAGTGTGAGCATGCGACAGGAGGCGTGTCGACAGGAGGCGTGTGAGCATGCGACAGGAGCATGTGTGGGAGAGTGTGAGCGTGCGACAGGAGCATGTGTGAGAGTGTGAGCATGCGACAGGAGCGTGTGTGAGTGAGCATGCGACAGGAGCATGTGAGAGAGTGTGAGCATGCGACAGGAGCGTGTGTGAGAGTGTGAGCATGCGACAGGAGCGTGTGTGAGAGTGAGCATGCGACAGGAGTGTGTGTGAGCATGCGACAGGAGCATGTGTGAGAGTGTGAGCATGCGACAGGAGCGTGTGAGAAAGTGAGCATGTGACAGGAGCATGTGAGAGAGTGAGCATGTGACAGGAGCATGTGTGAGAGAGTGTGCGCATGCGACAGGAGCGTGTCGACAGGAGTGTGTGAGCATGCGACAGGAGCATGTGTGAGAGTGTGAGCATGCGACAGGAGCATGTGTGAGTGTGAGCATGCGACAGGAGCGTGTGTGAGAGTGAGCATCGACAGGAGCATGTGTGAGAGAGTGTGAGCATGCGACAGGAGCGTGTGTGAGAGAGTGTGAGCATGCGACAGGAGCGTGTGTGAGAGTGTGAGCATGCGACAGGAGCGTGTGTGAGCATGCGACAGGAGCATGTGTGAGAGTGTGAGCATGCGACAGGAGCGTGTGAGAAAGTGAGCATGTGACAGGAGCATGTGTGAGAGAGTGAGCATGTGACAGGAGCATGTGTGAGAGAGTGTGCGCATGCGACAGGAGCGTGCGACAGGAGTGTGTGTGAGTATGCGACAGGAGCGTGTGCGACAGGAGAGTGTGAGCATGCGACAGGAGCGTGTGAGTGAGCATGCGACAGGAGCGTGTGAGAGTGAGCATGTGACAGGAGCGTGTGAGTGAGCATGTGACAGGAGCGTGTGAGTGAGCATGTGACAGGAGCGTGAGAGTGAGCATGTGACAGGAGCGTGTGAGTGAGTGAGTGACAGGAGGCGTGTGAGAGTGCGCATGCGACAGGAGCATATGTGAGCGGGTGTGAGCATGCGACAGGAGCGTGTGTGAGCATGCGACAGGAGCGTGTGTGTGTGACAGGAGTTTGTGTGAGCATGCGACAGGAGCGTGTGTGAGTGTGAGCATGCGACAGGAGCATGTGTGTGTGTGTGTGACAGGAGTTTGTGAGCATGCGACATGGCGTGTGTGAGAGTGTGAGCATGCGACAGGAGCGTGTGTGAGCATGCGACAGGAGCGTGTGTGAGTGTGAGCATGCGACAGGAGCGTGTGTGAGCATGCGACAGGGCGTGTGAGAGAGTGTGAGCATGCGACAGGAGCGTGTGCGACAGGAGCGTGTGAGCATGCGACAGGAGCATGTGTGGGAGAGTGTGAGCGTGCGACAGGAGCGTGTGAGTGAGCATCGACAGAGCGTGTGCGACAGGAGTGTGTGTGAGCATGCGACAGGAGCATGTGTGAGAGTGTGAGCATGCGTCAGGGGCGTGTGCGAGCATGCGACAGGAGCATGTGTGAGAGTGTGAGCATGCGTCAGGAGCGTGTGCGAGCATGCGACAGGAGCATGTGCATGTGCTTGACAGGAGTGTGTGAGCATGCGACAGGAGCATGTGCGTGTGCTTGACAGGAGTGTGTGAGCATGCGACAGGAGCATGTGTGAGAGTGTGAGCATGGGACAGGAGCGTGTGAGAGAGTGAGCATGTGACAGGAGCATGTTTGAGAGAGTGTGCGCATGCGACAGGAGCGTGTGTGTGACAGGAGTGTGTGCGAGCATGCGACAGGAGCATGTGTGAGACTGTGAGCATGCGACAGGAGCGTGTGAGAGTGTGTGTGACAGGAGTGTGTGAGCATGCCACAGGAGCATGTGTGAGAGTGTGAGCATGCGACAGGAGCATGTGTGTGTGTGACAGGAGTTTGTGTGAGCATGCGACATGAGCGTGTGTGAGAGTGTGAGCATGCGACAGGAGCGTGTGTGTGTGTGTGTGACAGGAGTTTGTGTGAGCATGCGACAGGAGCGTGTGTGAGAGTGTGAGCATGCGACAGGAGCGTGTGTGAGCATGCGACAGGAGCGTGTGAGAGTGTGAGCATGCGACAGGAGCGTGTGCGACAGGAGCGTGTGAGCATGCGACAGGAGCATGTGTGGGAGAGTGTGAGCGTGCGACAGGAGCGTGTGAGTGAGCATGCGACAGAGGCGTGTGCGACAGGAGTGTGTGTGAGCATGCGACAGGAGCATGTGTGAGAGTGTGAGCATGCGTCAGGAGCGTGTGCGAGCATGCGACAGGAGCATGTGTGAGTGTGAGCATGCGTCAGGAGCGTGTGCGAGCATGCGACAGGAGCATGTGTGAGAGTGTGAGCATGGGACAGGAGCGTGTGAGAGAGTGAGCATGTGACAGGAGCATGTGTGAGAGAGTGTGCGCATGCGACAGGAGCGTGTGTGACAGGAGTGTGTGCGAGCATGCGACAGGAGCATGTGTGAGACTGTGAGCATGCGACAGGAGCGTGTGTGAGCATGCGAGTGTGAGCATGCGACAGGAGCGTGTGAGAGTGTGTGTGTGACAGGAGTGTGAGCATGCGACAGGAGCGTGTGTGAAGTGTGCGCATGCGACAGGAGCGTGTGTGAGCATGCGACAGGAGCGTGTGAGCATCGACAGGAGCGTGTGTGAGCATGCGACAGGAGGCGTGTGAGCATCGACAGGAGCGTGTGTGAGCATCGACAGGAGCGTGTGTGAGCATGCGACAGGAGCGTGTGTGAGCATGCGACAGGAGCGTGTGAGCATGCGACAGGAGCGTGTGTGAGCATGCGACAGGAGCGTGTGTGGCGTCGCGACAGGAGCGTGTGTGGCGTCGACAGGAGCGTGTGAGCGTGCGACAGGGCGTGTGTGGCGTGCGACAGGAGCGTGTGTGGCGTGCGACAGGAGTGTGTGAGAGAGCGTCGGACAGGAGTGTGTGTGAGCGTCGACAGGAGGCGTGTGTGAGCGTCGACAGGAGCGTGTGTGAGAGCGTCGACAGGAGGCGTGTGTGAGGCGTGCGACAGGAGCGTGTGAGAGAGCGTCGACAGGAGCGTGTGTGAGAGGCGTCGACAGGGCGTGTGTGGAGCGCGCGTGTGAGCATGCGACAGGAGCGCGTGTGAGAGAGTGTGAGCATGCGACAGGAGCGTGTGTGAGCATGCGACAGGAGCGTGTCGCGACAGGAGTGTGTGTGAGTATGCGACAGGAGCATGTGTGAGAGTGTGCGCATGCGACAGGAGCGTGTGTGTGTGAGAGCATGCGACAGGAGCATATGTGAGAGGTGTGAGCATGCGACAGGAGCGTGTGAGAGAGTGTGAGCATGCGACAGGAGCGTGTGTGAGTGTGAGCATGCGACAGGAGCGTGTGTGAGCATGCGACAGGAGCGTGTGAAAGAGAGTGTGAGCATGCGACAGGAGCGTGTGAGAGAGTGTGAGCATGCGACAGGAGCGTGTGAGAGTGTGAGCATCGACAGGAGCGTGTGCGACAGGAGCGTGTGAGCATGCGACAGGAGCATGTGTGGGAGAGTGTGAGCATCACGACAGGGTGTGAGAGAGTGAGCGTCGACAGGAGCGTGTGAGAGAGAGTGTGGCGTGCGACAGGAGCGCGTGTGAGCATGCGACAGGAGCGCGTGTGAGCATGCGACAGGAGCGCGTGTGAGCATGCGACAGGAGCGCGTGTGAGCATGCGACAGGAGCGCGTGTGAGCATGCGACAGGAGCGCGTGTGAGCATGCGACAGGAGCGTGTGTGAGCATGCGACAGGAGCGTGTGTGGCGTGCGACAGGAGCGTGTGTGAGCGTGCGACAGGAGCGTGTGTGAGCGTGCGACAGGAGCGTGTGTGAGAGAGCGTCGACAGGAGCGTGTGTGAGCGTGCGACAGGAGCCTGTGTGAGAGGCGTCACGACAGGAGCGTGTGTGAGCATGCGACAGGAGCGCGTGTGAGAGTGTGAGCATGCGACAGGAGCGTGTGTGAGCATGCGACAGGAGCGTGTGAGAGAGTGTGCGCGCTGCGACAGGAGGCGTGTCGACAGGAGTGTGTGTGAGTATCGACAGGAGCATGTGTGAGAGTGTGCGCATCGACAGGAGCGTGTGTGTGTGTGAGCATGCGACAGGAGCATATGTGAGAGTGTGAGCATGCGACAGGAGCGTGTGTGAGAGAGTGTGAGCATGCGACAGGAGCGTGTGTGAGAGTGTGAGCATGCGACAGGAGCGTGTGTGAGCATGCGACAGGAGCGTGTGAAAGAGAGTGTGAGCATGCGACAGGAGCGTGTGAGTGTGAGCATGCGACAGGAGCGTGTGAGAGTGTGAGCATGCGACAGGGCGTGTGCGACAGGAGCGTGTGAGCATGCGACAGGAGCATGTGTGGGAGAGTGTGAGCATGCGACAGGAGCGTGTGAGAGAGTGAGCATGCGACAGGGCGTGTCGACAGGAGTGTGTGAGCATGCGACAGGGCGTGTGAGAGTGTGAAGCGTGCGAGAGAGAGTGTGAGCATGCGACAGGAGCGTGTGTGTGTGTGTGTGTGTGTGCGTGTAAGTTGAGAGCGTCACGGCTTTAAAACGCATGCAGATGATAATATTTCATGATGAAGAACTGCAATGTAACATGAACGTGTCTGGGATAGAGATGATCATTAAAACACAGATATCATGTTTCATTGGTGTGTTCACTGCTGTCAATGAGCTGTGTAGGCTCCGCCTCTCAGGTGAGCAGCAGCTCATTTGCATTAAAGGAGCCACGCACAGAACAGCTCATTTTCCTTCAACCCCAAAATTGGCATTTTCAAAATGGTATATTAAGAGCTGTTAGGAATTGATCTGAAGCGTCACAGCACACTCTGGGGACACCTGAGACTAATTACATCTCGTAAAGGGTTATAATAGGTGCCCTTTAACGTTTGTGAAAACTCATGATCACTGATTTTTTTAAATCATAATTTATTTGGAAAAACTCAAACTTCTGTCGGCTTGAGAGCGATGATGCTGTAAAGGCATGTGTGGCGTAAAGGGCCTGAGAATGAATCAGTCCGGGGTCCGCCGCCACCCTACACACGGCCCCATCTGAGACAGATGCCATCCCTCCAGACTAAGAGTCGACGGTCTGAAGCTCTTAAACACAAACAGATTAAACCTTGTAAATGATGCGAAGCTTTTAAACCTACAGTGCATGTTTAAACTCACCTCGCAGCACACAGCAGGCACTCATTTTCATATGTTACTCGATTGGTTCCACACACGGGCTTATAGATCTCTGGGCACCCGTTCGGCGGTACCCCTGCAGTTAGGCTGGACACAAAGACAAGGACACAGTAGAATTACTTTCCTCCTAGTGCAAAACAAAAGCTCAGGTTTTATTTACTCACCCATCTTACTCCATCAGATATGGCCACTGTTTAAGTCCAGAAGGAAAAACAAGGATTAAAGTTTATGATACAGCAAGAGGAAAACACATGTGGACGCATCAATGCTTCACTCTTCATGTTGGGATGTACATTAACCCAGGCCCCTACTGAAGCCATTTAACATCCAACATATAACCATTAAATAGAGAGCACCATTTACTTGCATTACTCTATTGGTAATATTATAATTAGTATTATAGTTATATATAATACTAATTATAATATTAGTATTCTCAGTGATGTGTGTTGGGTCCCGCCATGATAACAGTAACTTTATCAAATGTTTACAGAACGGCGGGAACCCAGTGTGCCTGTCTCTTTCTCTATTTCAGTTCTGTTACGTGATAGAAAGTGTAAGACCTTCTCAGACCGTATAGCAAACCCATCTAATCTGCTGCCTATTACATGTCAAACTAAGATTACTGTGGGGAAAAAATTAATACTGTTAAGTTAGCACTTTTAAATATCCGTTCACTTAAGAACAAATCATTTCTAGTCAATGACTTAATAACCACAAACAACCTAGATTTTTGCTTCTAAATGAAACTTGGCTTGAAGAAAACTGCAGTGCAACAGTCCTCAATGAAACAGCCCCTCCTAACTTTACTTTTATGAGTATGTCCAGAGCGTTTAGAAGAGGTGGGGTATTGCTGCTCTTTTTAAAGATGTCTATCAATGTAAGCAAGTGTCATTTGGTGACTATCTGTCTTTTGAATATCTGGGTATTGTGTTAAAAGGTGCTCCACGCATCCTGCTTATCATTGTTTACAGGCCTCCAAAATACTCTCCATCCTTTACTGAGGACTTTACAGAGCTGTTATCAATAATCTCCTCAGAGTTTGATTGTTTTGCCATTGCTGGGGATTTTAACATTCACATAGACAATGCTGAATCCAGTACAACAAAAGAGCTCATGACTGTTATTAACACTTTTGATTTGACACAGCATGTACATGGTCCCACACACAATCGTGGACACACTCTAGACTTACTTATCAGCAAGGGTCTAAACATTTCATCAATTGTTGTTAAAGATGTAGCATTGTCTGATCATTTCTGTATTTTCTTTGATATTTCAATCTCTCCTGCCATTGAAGCTAGATCTGTCGCTGTCAAAGAGAAGCTTAAATGAGAACACTAGTGAGCTATTTATGAAGGCTATATCTCTAACACCAAGCATATCTGCAGACTCTGTTGATTCTCTCCTTGACTCCTTTAACTCAAAAGTTAAGAGTGTAATTGATAATATTGCTCCTGAGAAAGTCAAGAAAAAGAGTGGAAGACAGAAAGCACCTTGGAGAAACTCAACGGCAGTGCAAATAATGAAAAGACAATGCAGGAAATCTGAGCATGTGGCGGAAGACAAAACTTATAATCCATTATAACATCTATAAAGACAGCCTTCATGATTTCAATGTGGAACTAGGCAAGGCTAGACAGACCTTCTTCTCAAATATTATAAACAGAAACATAAACAACACGCACTCTTTTTGCTACTGTAGAGACTGACAAACCCCAAGTCACATTCCCAGTGAAATGCTCTCTGACAGCAAATGCAGTGAGTTTGCTTCCTTCTTCTCAGAGAAAATAAATAATATCAGGAAGGCGATCAGCACATCCGTGAGTTGCTTTGGGGTCAGTCAGATCAGACCACAACCTCGGAAAGTTACTATGTCTGATTTTGAAGCAATTGATTATAAAATTTTAGAAGAAAGCGGTGCAGCACCTTAAAACATCAACCTGCCTCCTTGACACACTCCCCACTTCTTTTTTCAAAAGTGTGTTTAACTGTTTAGAAGCAGATCTGCTAGAAGTGGTAAACTCATCACTTCTCAATGGGAATTTTCCAAACTCCTTAAAACCGCAGTAGTTAAGCCTCTTCTGAAAAGAGAAATCTGGATAACTCCATATTGAACAACTACCGACCAATCTCAAATCTCCCCTTCATAGGCAAGATCATTGAAAAAGTTGTCTTCAGTCAGCTGAACAAATTCTTAAGCTCAAACGGATACTTTGACAATTTTCAATCTGGTTTCCGACCAACATCACAGCACAGAAACAGCACGCATAAAGATATTAAATGATATTCGCCTCAATACAGATACAGGCAAAACATCAATTCTGGTGCTACTCGACCTCAGTGCGCATTCGACACTGTTGACCATAACATACTTCTTGACAGGCTGGAAAACTGGGTCGGACTTTCTGGGATGGTCCTTAAATGGTTCAGGTCGTACTTAGAAGGAAGAGGTTATTATGTGAGTATAGGTGACCATAAGTCTGACTGGACATCCATGACTTGCGAGTCCCACAAGGGTCAATTCTAGCACCACTCCTATTCAACCTGTATATGCTGCCACTGAGCCAAATAATGAGAGAGAACCAAATGGCTTACCACAGCTATGCTGACGACACCCAGATCTACTTAGCACTATCACCTAATGACTATAGCCCCATTGACTCCCTGTGCAAATGCATTGATGAAATTAACAGTTGGATGAGCCAAAACTATCTCCAGTTAAACAAAAACAAAACTGAAATCATTACATTTGGAAAGCGAAGATGAAATTCTCAAGGTGAGCATATCTTGAGACAAAGGTCTAATAACAAAAATCAAGTCAGGAATCTTGGTGTGATTTTGGAGTCAGACCTGAGTTTCAATAGTCATGTCAAAGCAATAACTAAATCAGCTTACTATCATCTGAAAAATATTGCAAGAATTAGATGCTTTGTTTCCAGGCAAGACTTAGAGAAACTCGTTCATGCTTTCATCACCAGCAGGGTGGACTATTGTAATGGTCTTCTAACCGGCCTTCCCAAAAGACCATTAGACAGCTGCAGCTCATACAGAACGCTGCGGCCAGGATTCTGAGCAGAACAAGAAAATATGACCATATCACGCCAGTCCTCAGGTCGTTACACTGGCTTCCAGTTACATTTAGGATCAATTTTAAAATATTATTACTTGTTTATAAATCACTCAATGACCTAGGACCTCAATACATTGCAGATATGCTGATTAAATACAATCCCATCAGATCACTCAGATCATCAGGATCAAGTCAGCTAGAAATACCAAGAGTTCACTCAAAGAAAGGAGAGTCTGCGTTCAGCTATTGTGCCAGCCGTAGCTGGAACCAGCTTCAGAAGAGATCAGATGTGCTCCAACAGTAGCCACATTCAAATCTAGACTCAAAACACATCTGTTCAGCTGTGCCTTTACTGAATGAGCACTGTGCCACTGTACGTCCGACTGATTGCACCTATTCTAATCTATGCATCATCTTAATTATTATTTTTATTTTATTTTTATCTATATATACACTGTAATAATTTTATTCTTTTTAAATATCTTTACAACTATATATTTCTATTGTCTTCTTATTTTAAAAATTCTCTTTACAACTGTTTTTAATTATCCTGTTTTATTTTTAAGTCTTACACGTGGTATTCTTAATTCTTATCACTATTTTAATTTCATTTTCATGTAAAGCACTTTGAATTGCCATTGTGTATGAAATGTGCTATATAAATAAACTTGCCTTGCCTTGCCTATATTTATTGCCAAACTTTAATATGTTAATTATAATGACACTAATGATGGATAGATACACTTTTTGGACTTCAAGTCACTGTGACTATAGAGCAATAACAGCAAGGTTGTGTTTGTCTGAAAGAGCTTTAAGAATGTCATACACACCTAGGATGGTGTGAGGAGAGGAAATCATATACTCATTTAATTTTTGTTTTTGGTGAACCATCCCTTTGATGAAAACAAAGGCTCTGCTATAATTCGCCCTGCCACAAGATGACTCCGTTTCCCGAAACAATCAGAGAACAGCTCTAGGGATTCAAGAGGCTTCATTTCTCCATCCCTACAAATGAGCAACATCCCAATATCAGCTGTTTTTGGGAATGAAATCATTATTACTCACCCAGGACGCAGAGAAGGCCGATGATTCCTCGAGCAAACATTGTTCTGAGAGTCACTGACGATATGATCAGTGGTTAATGATCCGGGTATTTATAGCATTTGGCTCTTTTCCAATAACAGGTGTTACGGTTTAACCGGTTACCGTGTTCAGGTGTGCCGTTTCGCCAGATGTGAACGATCGGCCGCAGATTCGTCAATCCTGTGCAATACCTGTCCACTACAATTAAACATTTGCTCTACATGGCGCTGGCATTATTTTAAAGATTAGGGATTTCATTACTTTATGGCAACAGTTGTTCAACAAAGCGCAATTGAAGTCATACTAGCAGACATGTAGCATGACTAGCCATCAACACTAGAGAGAAAAAATGCGCCAAAATACAGAAATCTTGGGAAGATAACCATAAATTACATTTCTAACTTAAGTTAATTTGTTTTTGTTATTATTTAAAATTAGACAAATCTGATATTTTAATCTGTTATTTTCGCTATACTGCAAAAAAGCTTTTTCCAGACCAAATATAAAAAATTCTTAAATCAAGATCCTTTTAGATGACATTTTATAAGAAACAAATATTCAATCAGAAACAAGATGATTTTTCCTCACCCTATTGGCAGATAATTTAGCTTGTTTTAAGCAAAAACTCTCTTCAATTTGATTTTATTTTCAAGAAAACAAGAAAAAATATCTAATGTCATTTTACTTAATTCTTGATTTTTTTATTATTATTATTATAAGAATAAACATGTAACAAACATAGCATAACATAGCAGATCACAAAAGTGTGAAGCATTAATTCGTAGCAGGGGATCCAATAGTTCTTTCATAATATTTCAAACATGTTAATGACTTATTATTTTTAACAATTTCAAAGATGATATAAATGATTTAAATTCCACTATAAACACCTTAAAATTTGGGGATGAATTTAAATACTTTTGTTTATGAATATGAAATTTTGCCAACAGTATGGATAAATTAACAATGTATTCAAGATCTTTGTTAAAATTGTTTTCATAATATACAATAATATCCTTTAATGTAAAACAATACTTAATCTTCGCTAAATTAAAGATATAGTCTGCCAGTTTCCTCCAGAAACTTTGGATAATTTTGCAATCGAAAAACAAGTGTGTCAAAAAGTTCTCTCTCACTTTTACAAAAAGAGCATAATCATCAATATCAACATATCTTGAAATTAAAGATTTAACAGGGTAGATGGTATGCAAAATTTTAAAATGTATTTCTTTAGTTTTATTATTAATACAATATTTAAAGGGTATTAACCAAGCTGTCTTCCAATTAATATTATCAATAATAGAGTTCCAAAAATGTTTCCTCTAGGTGCTATTTTATTTTGTTTTTGAAAAATGGTGCAAATATGTTTGTTGTTGCATTTTTTATCAACCAATTCAGCTCCGTTTAATATTAATTTTGGGTTTGTCATTATTGTTGAGTTATATTGAATATGACTTCTAACAAGCAGAACCAGAGTAGGAGGAATAGCATTAACAACCAAATTAAATTCCTTAAAATGCACAGGAAACTATGGGATCGCATGAATTGTTCGTAAGTTAAAATATTTCCACAACTATCAAACATATTCATAAGATGATTAACGTCCCTGTTAAACCAATTCCTTAAAAATAAGGATTTATTGGCAACTAGTATATTGGCATTATTCCAAATGAAGGAAGTGTGAGGGGAAAAATTGTGTGAGTAGCAAATTTTCCAGGCTAAAAGTACTTGCTGGTGATATTTGGACAATTTGAGAGGGAGTTTAGAGATATTAAAGTCACAAGTTAGCACAAATTCTAGACCACCAATTTGGTTAAAGAGACTATGTGGAATGTGGTTCCAAAGGGAGTTACAATTAATCAAGCATCTTTTAAGCCAATTGACTTTAAAAGTTCTGTTAACATCTTCAAAGTAAAGTATCTCCAGCCCCCCTTCAGCTTTTTTATTAGTAAGAACCCTTTTCTTAAGTTTTTGGGATTTGTTTTTCCAAATAAAAGAGTAAAACAAATTATTGATATCTTTACAATAAGAATCTTTAACATATAAAGATAAAGAGGGATAGACAAATCGAGATAATCCTTCTGCTTTAGATAATAGGACACGACCATAAACAGAGAGATCACGTTGTAACCAACAGTTTAACAGTGCTTTGGTCTTTTTTAATCTAGAGCTGAAGTTTAAGCTTTGTCTTTCTATAACATCCTTTGTTACATGAATTCCTAGGTATTTAACTGAGGGTTTCACTGGAATTTCATTAATAAGTTTATCATTTAAACTGTGTAAAGGAAGGATTTCACATTTGGATAAATTTAAAGTTAAACCAGAAGCCTTAGAGAAATTATTGATGAAGGAGATAGCATTAGGAACAAAAGATACATTTTTTAAAAATAAGGTTGTGTCATCTGCCAATTGGGATATCTTAATTTCTTTACCAAAAATGTTGAGACCTTGAATTAGTTCATTATTACTGATACCAATGGATAATAATTCGACTACCAATAAAAATAAAAGGAAATAGGGCAACCTTGACGAACTCCTCGATTAATGTTGAATCTTTTAGAGGTGGAAGTATTAAGTATTACAGAGCTATTAATATCATTGTAAAACAATTTAACTACATTCAAAAAATTATTTCCAAATCCAAAAAGCGTCATAGTTTTAAATAAAAATTTGTGTTCAATTGTATCGAACGCTTTATAAAAGTCCAGAAAGAAAATGACTGCACCTTCATCAACATTCTCAGCATAATCTAGCAGGTCAAGCACAAGTCTAATATTATTAGTTATATGTCAACCTTTTAGAAAGCCTGATTGATATTCACTAATGATTTTATTTAAACCTTCCCTTAACCTATTAGCAAATACTAAAGGAATTCATTTATAATCAATAGTTAGAAGAGATATTAGTCTCCAATTTTCTATGAAATGTGGGTCTTTATCCGGTTTAGCAATTAACGAGATGATACCTTGTTTCATAGTAGTAGACATTTCGCCACTACTAATACATTCATTATACATATTATAAAGAGGAGCTTCAATCAGTTCCCAGAAATGTAAATAAAATTCTACTGTCAACTCATCTATACCTGGTGCTTTCCCTTTTTTTCATTCCAAGAAGGGCATCTTTAATCTCGGAAGTTGTTATATCGGAATCACAGAACTCTTGAAATTCTTTATCAATAGTAGGGATATTTTGAATAACTGTCTGAATGAACTCTTCACAATTATTTTGATCAAATTTAGAATTATAAAGTTCCTTATAAAATGAAAAAAACTAAGTCAGAAATTGTTTTGGGATTCAAAAAAAGACTACCATTGATATTTAATGCTGTTAAAGCATTTCTTTTCTCGAGAGCAAAAAAATAACTTGTATTTTTTCTCCCTCTTCAAGCCATTTGGCCCTGGAATGAATAAAAGCACCTTTAGCTAAGTCTAAATAGATTTGGTCAAGATGGGTTTGAATTATAACCAATTCAGCTTCTTCCTCCTTTGTAAGATTTTGCTTCTGTTCTAATATCCCCAATTTCTCCAGTAATTCTAACTCTTTTTGTCTACTATTTTTTTTTATTTCTTTACTACGTTTAAAAGCAATCTTTCTGATGTTAAATTTGAAAAATTCCCACTTATTTTTAAATCCTTCCTTTAAACCTCCCAAAATATCAATGGCAATTTTTAACACAGTTATTAAAATACTCATCATTGAGAAGATTATTATTAAATTTCAGTACCCTCTGAGACTAGCGTTCCCTTGTGTGCCTGTAAGTGTTAAAGAAAAAAGCTTATGGTCAGTTAAAGGAGCATAAATATGAACAATTTCCTTAACATATTGTAGAGCAGAATTAGAAATGAGAAACAAGTCAATTCTCGACACGCATTGGTCTTGGTCTCGACACACGTTGGTATTGTCTTGGTCTCAACACACATTGGTCTTGGTCTCGACACACGTTGGTCTTGTCTTGGTCTCAACACACATTGGTCTTGGTCTCAACATGCATTGGTCTTGGTCTCAACATGCATTGGTCTTGTCTTGGTCTCGACACACGTTGGTCTTGGTCTCAACACACATTGGTCTTGGTCTCAAAACGCATTGGTCTTGTCTTGGTCTCGACACGCATTGGTCTTGTCTTGGTCTCAACACACATTGGTCTTGGTCTCAACACACATTGGTCTTGTCTTGGTCTCACACGCATTGGTCTTGTCTTGGTCTCGACACACGTTGGTCTTGGTCTCAACACACATTGGTCTTGGTCTCAACACGCATTGGTCTTGTCTTGGTCTCAACACGCATTGGTCTTGTCTTGGTCTCAACACACATTGGTCTTGGTCTCAACACGCATTGGTCTTGTCTTGGTCTCAACACGCATTGGTCTTGTCTTGGTCTCAACACACATTGGTCTTGGTCTCGACACGCGTTGGTCTTGTCTTGGTCTCGACACGCGTTGGTCTTGTCTTGGTCTCGACACGCGTTGGTCTTGTCTTGGTCTCGACACGCGTTGGTCTTGTCTTGGTCTCGACACACATTGGTCTTGGTCTCGACACGCATTGGTCTTGGTCTCAACACGCATTGGTCTTGTCTTGGTCTCAACACGCATTGGTCTTGTCTTGGTCTCAACACGCATTGGTCTTGGTCTCGACACGCATTGGTCTTGTCTTGGTCTCGACGCATTGGTCTTGGTCTAGACACACGTTGGTCTTGTCTTGGTCTCGACACGCATTGGTCTTGGTCTCGACACGCATTGGTCTTGTCTTGGTCTCGACACGCATTGGTCTTGTCTTGGTCTCGACACGCATTGGTCTTGTCTTGGTCTCGACACGCATTGGTCTTGTCTTGGTCTCGACACGCGTTGGTCTTGTCTTGGTCTCGACACACATTGGTCTTGGTCTCGACACGCATTGGTCTTGGTCTCAAGACGCATTGGTCTTGTCTTGGTCTCGACACGCATTGGTCTTGTCTTGGTCTCGACACGCATTGGTCTTGGTCTCGACACGCATTGGTCTTGTCTTGGTCTCAACACGCATTGGTCTTGGTCTAGACACACGTTGGTCTTGTCTTGGTCTCAACACGCATTGGTCTTGGTCTCGACACGCATTGGTCTTGTCTTGGTCTCAACACGCATTGGTCTTGGTCTCGACACGCATTGGTCTTGGTCTCGACACGCATTGGTCTTGTCTTGGTCTCGACACGCATTGGTCTTGTCTTGGTCTCGACACGCATTGGTCTTGTCTTGGTCTCGACACGCATTGGTCTTGGTCTCGACACGCATTGGTCTTGTCTTGGTCTCGACACGCATTGGTCTTGTCTTGGTCTCGACACGCATTGGTCTTGTCTTGGTCTCGACACGCATTGGTCTTGTCTTGGTCTCGACACGCGTTGGTCTTGTCTTGGTCTCGACACACATTGGTCTTGGTCTCGACACGCATTGGTCTTGGTCTCAAGGCGCATTGGTCTTGTCTTGGTCTCGACACGCATTGGTCTTGTCTTGGTCTCGACACGCATTGGTCTTGGTCTCGACACGCATTGGTCTTGTCTTGGTCTCAACACGCATTGGTCTTGGTCTAGACACACGTTGGTCTTGTCTTGGTCTCAACACGCATTGGTCTTGGTCTCGACACGCATTGGTCTTGTCTTGGTCTCAACACGCATTGGTCTTGGTCTCGACACGCATTGGTCTTGGTCTCGACACGCATTGGTCTTGTCTTGGTCTCGACACGCATTGGTCTTGTCTTGGTCTCGACACGCATTGGTCTTGTCTTGGTCTCGACACGCATTGGTCTTGGTCTCGACACGCATTGGTCTTGGTCTCGGTCTCGACACGCATTGGTCTTGTCTTGGTCTCGACACGCGTTGGTCTTGGTCTCGACACACGTTGGTCTTGTCTTGGTCTCGACACGCATTGGTCTTGGTCTCGACACGCATTGGTCTTGTCTTGGTCTCGACACGCATTGGTCTTGTCTTGGTCTCGACACGCTGCTTGGTCTTGGTCTCGACACGCGTTGGTCTTGGTCTCGACGCGCGTTGGTCTTGGTCTCGACACGCGTTGGTCTTGTCTTGGTCTCAACACACATTGGTCTTGGTCTCAACACGCATTGGTCTTGTCTTGGTCTCAACACGCATTGGTCTTGTCTTGGTCTCAACACACATTGGTCTTGGTCTCGACATGCGTTGGTCTTGTCTTGGTCTCGACACGCGTTGGTCTTGTCTTGGTCTCGACACGCGTTGGTCTTGTCTTGGTCTCGACACGCGTTGGTCTTGTCTTGGTTTCGACACACATTGGTCTTGGTCTCGACACGCATTGGTCTTGGTCTCAACACGCATTGGTCTTGTCTTGGTCTCGACACGCATTGGTCTTGGTCTCGACACGCATTGGTCTTGTCTTGGTCTCGACACGCATTGGTCTTGTCTGGTCTCGACACGCGTTGGTCTTGGTCTAGACACACGTTGGTCTTGGTCTCGACGCGCGTTGGTCTTGGTCTCGACACGCGCGTTGGTCTTGTCTTGGTCTCAACACATTGGTCTTGGTCTCAACACGCATTGGTCTTGTCTTGGTCTCAACACGCATTGGTCTTGTCTTGGTCTCAACACGCATTGGTCTTGGTCTCGACACGCGCGTTGGTCTTGTCTTGGTCTCGACACGCGTTGGTCTTGTCTTGGTCTCGACACGCGTTGGTCTTGTCTTGGTCTCGACACGCGTGGTCTTGTCTTGGTCTCGACACACATTGGTCTTGGTCTCGACACGCATTGGTCTTGGTCTCAACACGCATTGGTCTTGTCTTGGTCTCGGCACGCATTGGTCTTGTCTTGGTCTCGACACGCATTGGTCTTGTCTTGGTCTCGACACGCATTGGTCTTGTCTTGGTCTCGACACGCATTGGTCTTGTCTTGGTCTCGACACGCATTGGTCTTGTCTTGGTCTCGACACGCATTGGTCTTGGTCTCGACACGCATTGGTCTTGTCTTGGTCTCGACACGCATTGGTCTTGTCTTGGTCTCGACACGCATTGGTCTTGTCTTGGTCTCGACACGCATTGGTCTTGTCTTGGTCTCGACAGCGTTGGTCTTGGTCTAGACACACGTTGGTCTTGTCTTGGTCTCGACACGCATTGGTCTTGGTCTCGACACGCATTGGTCTTGTCTTGGTCTCGACACGCATTGGTCTTGTCTTGGTCTCGACCGCGCGTTGGTCTTGGTCTCGACGCGTTGGTCTTGGTCTCGACAGCGTTGGTCTTGGTCTCGACACGCGCGTTGGTCTTGGTCTCGACACGCGCGTTGGTCTTGGTCTCGACACGCGTTGGTCTTGGTCTCGACACGCGTTGGTCTTGTCTTGGTCTCAACACACATTGGTCTTGGTCTCAACACGCATTGGTCTTGTCTTGGTCTCGACACGCGTTGGTCTTGGTCTAGACACACGTAGGTCTTGGTCTCGACACGCGTTGGTCTTGTCTTGGTCTCGACACGCGTTGGTCTTGGTCTCGACCGCGTTGGTCTTGGTCTAGACACACGTTGGTCTTGGTCTCGACACGCATTGGTCTTGTCTTGGTCTCGACGCGCGTTGGTCTTGGTCTCGACGCGCGTTGGTCTTGGTCTCGACCGCAGCGTTGGTCTTGTCTTGGTCTCGACACACATTGGTCTTGGTCTCGACACGCATTGGTCTTGTCTTGGTCTCGACACGCATTGGTCTTGTCTTGGTCTCGACACGCGTTGGTCTTGTCTTGGTCTCTCGCAGCGCTGGTCTTGTCTTAGTCTCGACCGCGCGTTGGTCTTGTCTTGGTCTCGACACGCGTTGGTCTTGTCTTGGTCTCGACACGCGTTGGTCTTGTCTTGGTCTCGACACGCATTGGTCTTAGTCTCGACACGCATTGGTCTTGGTCTCGACGCGTTGGTCTTGTCTTGGTCTCGACACGCATTGGTCTTGTCTTGGTCTCGACACGCATTGGTCTTGGTCTCGACACGCATTGGTCTTGTCTTGGTCTCGACACGCATTGGTCTTGGTCTAGACACACGCGTTGGTCTTGTCTTGGTCTCGACACGCATTGGTCTTGGTCTCGACGCAGCGTTGGTCTTGTCTTGGTCTCGACGCGCGTTGGTCTTGTCTTGGTCTCGACACGCGTTGGTCTTGTCTTGGTCTCGACGCGCGTTGGTCTTGTCTTGGTCTCGACGCGCGTTGGTCTGGTCTTGGTCTCGACGCGCGTTGGTCTGGTCTTGGTCTCGACGCAGCGTTGGTCTGGTCTTGGTCTCGGCACGCGCGTTGGTCTGGTCTTGGTCTCGGCACGCGTTGGTCTGGTCTTGGTCTCGGCGCGCGTTGGTCTGGTCTTGGTCTCGGCGCGCGTTGGTCTGGTCTTGGTCTCGGCACGCGCGTTGGTCTGGTCTTGGTCTCGGCGCGCGTTGGTCTGGTCTTGGTCCCCGCACGCGCGTTGGTCTGGTCTTGGTCTCGACGCGCGTTGGTCTGGTCTTGGTCTCGGCGCGCTTTGGTCTGGTCTTGGTCTCGCACGCGCGTTGGTCTGGTCTTGGTCTCGGCGCGCGTTGGTCTGGTCTTGGTCTCGCACGCGCGTTGGTCTGGTCTTGGTCTCGCACGCGTTGGTCTGGTCTTGGTCTCGCACGCAGCGTTGGTCTGGTCTTGGTCTCGCACGCGTTGGTCTGGTCTTGGTCTCGCACGCGTTGGTCTGGTCTTGGTCTCGGCACGCGTTGGTCTGGTCTTGGTCTAGACACACGTTGGTCTTGTCTTGGTCTCGACACGCATTGGTCTTGGTCTCGACACGCATTGGTCTTGTCTTGGTCTCGACCGCGCATTGGTCTTGTCTTGGTCTCGACACGCGCGTTGGTCTTGGTCTCGACACGCGTTGGTCTTGGTCTCGACACGCAGCGTTGGTCTTGGTCTCGACACGCGTTGGTCTTGGTCTCGACAGCGTTGGTCTTGGTCTCGACACGCCGCGTTGGTCTTGGTCTCGACGCGCGTTGGTCTTGGTCTCGACACGCGTTGGTCTTGTCTTGGTCTCAACACACATTGGTCTTGGTCTCAACACGCATTGGTCTTGTCTTGGTCTCCGACACGCGTTGGTCTTGGTCTAGACACCGCGTTGGTCTTGGTCTCGACACGCGTTGGTCTTGTCTTGGTCTCGACGCGCGTTGGTCTTGGTCTCGACGCGCGTTGGTCTTGGTCTAGACACACGTTGGTCTTAGTCTCGACACGCATTGGTCTTGTCTTGGTCTCGACGCGCGTTGGTCTTGGTCTCGACACGCGTTGGTCTTGGTCTCGACAGCGTTGGTCTTAGTCTCGACACGCGTTGGTCTTGTCTTAGTCTCGACACACATTGGTCTTGGTCTCGACACGCATTGGTCTTGTCTTGGTCTCGACGCGTTGGTCTTGTCTTGGTCTCGACACGCGTTGGTCTTGTCTTGGTCTCTCGACACGCGTTGGTCTTGTCTTGGTCTCCGACACGCGCGTTGGTCTTGTCTTGGTCTCGACACGCGTTGGTCTTGTCTTGGTCTCGACACGCGTTGGTCTTGTCTTGGTCTCGGCACGCGTTGGTCTTGTCTTGGTCTCGACGCGCATTGGTCTTGGTCTCGACACGCATTGGTCTTGGTCTCGACACGCGTTGGTCTTGTCTTGGTCTCGACACGCATTGGTCTTGTCTTGGTCTCGACACGCATTGGTCTTAGTCTCGACACGCATTGGTCTTGTCTTGGTCTCGACACGCATTGGTCTTGGTCTAGACACACGCGTTGGTCTTGTCTTGGTCTCGACACGCATTGGTCTTGGTCTCGACACGCGTTGGTCTTGTCTTGGTCTCGACGCGTTGGTCTTGTCTTGGTCTCGACACGCGTTGGTCTTGTCTTGGTCGCCGACGCGCGTTGGTCTTGTCTTGGTCTCGCACGCGTTGGTCTGGTCTTGGTCTCGACGCACGCGTTGGTCTGGTCTTGGTTGGTCTCGGCGCGCGTTGGTCTGGTCTTGGTCTCGACGCGCGTTGGTCTGGTCTTGGTCCCGCACGCGTTGGTCTGGTCTTGGTCTCGGCACGCGTTGGTCTGGTCTTGGCGCGTTGGTCTGGTCTTGGTCTCGCACGCGTTGGTCTGGTCTTGGTCTCGGCACGCGTTGGTCTGGTCTTGGTCTCGGCGCGCGTTGGTCTGGTCTTGGTCTCGCACGCGTTGGTCTGGTCTTGGTCTCGCACGCGCGTTGGTCTGGTCTTGGTCTCCGGCCGCGGCGTTGGTCTGGTCTTGGTCTCGCGCGTTGGTCTGGTCTTGGTCTCGGCGCGGCGTTGGTCTGGTCTTGGTCTCGCACGCGTTGGTCTGGTCTTGGTCTCGCACGCGCGTTGGTCTGGTCTTGGTCTCGCACGCGTTGGTCTGGTCTTGGTCTCGCCGCGCGTTGGTCTGGTCTTGGTCTCGACGCGCTTTGGTCTGGTCTTGGTCTCGACGCGCGTTGGTCTGGTCTTGGTCTCGCACGCGCGTTGGTCTGGTCTTGGTCTCGGCCGCGCGTTGGTCTGGTCTTGGTCTCGCACGCGCGTTGGTCTGGTCTTGGTCTCGGCACGCGCGTTGGTCTGGTCTTGGTCTCGCACGCGTTGGAGCGTTGGTCTGGTCTTGGTCTAGACACACGTTGGTCTTGTCTTGGTCTCGACACGCATTGGTCTTGGTCTCGACCACGCATTGGTCTTGTCTTGGTCTCGACACGCATTGGTCTTGTCTTGGTCTCGACACGCGTTGGTCTTGTCTTGGTCTCGACGCGTGTTGGTCTTGGTCTCGACAGCGTTGGTCTTGGTCTCGACACGCGTTGGTCTTGGTCTCGACACGCGTTGGTCTTGTCTTGGTCTCAACACACATTGGTCTTGGTCTCAACACGCATTGGTCTTGTCTTCTGCTCGACGCATTGGTCTTGTCTTGAGTCTCGACACGCGTTGGTCTTGGTCTCGACACGCGTTGGTCTTGTCTTGGTCTGACACGCGTTGGTCTTGTCTTGGTCTCGACACGCATTGGTCTTGTCTTGGTCTCGACACGCATTGGTCGCGTTGGTCTTGTCTTGGTCTCGACACGCATTGGTCTTGGTCTTGTCTTGGTCTCGACGCGTTGGTCTTGTCTTGGTCTCGACGCGCGCGTTGGTCTGGTCTTGGTCTCGGCGCAGCGTTGGTCTGGTCTTGGTCTCGGCGCAGCGTTGGTCTGGTCTTGGTCTCGACGCGCGTTGGTCTGGTCTTGGTCTCGCACGCGTTGGTCTGGTCTTGGTCTCGGCGCAGCGTTGGTCTGGTCTTGGTCTCGACGCGCGTTGGTCTGGTCTTGGTCTCGCACGCGTTGGTCTGGTCTTGGTCTCGGCGCGCGTTGGTCTGGTCTTGGTCTCGGCGCGCAGCGTTGGTCTGGTCTTGGTCTCGGCCGCGCGTTGGTCTGGTCTTGGTCTCGGCACGCGCGTTGGTCTGGTCTTGGTCTCGCACGCGCGTTGGTCTGGTCTTGGTCTCGGCGCGCGTTGGTCTGGTCTTGGTCTCGGCACGCGCGTTGGTCTGGTCTTGGTCTCGGCGCGCGTTGGTCTGGTCTTGGTCTCGGCGCGCGTTGGTCTGGTCTTGGTCTCGCAGCGTTGGTCTGGTCTCCGGCGCGCGCGTTGGTCTGGTCTTGGTCTCGGCGCGCGTTGGTCTGGTCTTGGTCTCGGCGCGCGTTGGTCTGGTCTTGGTCTCGCACGCGTTGGTCTGGTCTTGGTCGGCCGCGCGCGTTGGTCTGGTCTTGGTCTCGGCGCGCGTTGGTCTGGTCTTGGTCTCGACGCGCGTTGGTCTGGTCTTGGTCTCGGCGCGCGTTGGTCTGGTCTTGGTCTCGGCGCGCGTTGGTCTGGTCTTGGTCTCGCGCGCGCGTTGGTCTGGTCTTGGTCTCGCACGCGCGTTGGTCTGGTCTTGGTCTCGGCGCGCGTTGGTCTGGTCTTGGTCTCGCACGCCGTTGGTCTGGTCTTGGTCTCCGCGCGCGTTGGTCTGGTCTTGGTCTCGCACGCCGTTGGTCTGGTCTTGGTCTCGGCCGCGCGTTGGTCTGGTCTTGGTCTCGGCACGCGTTGGTCTGGTCTTGGTCTCGGCACGCGTTGGTCTGGTCTTGGTCTCGCACGCGCGTTGGTCTGGTCTTGGTCTCGCACGCGTTGGTCTGGTCTGGTCTTGGTCTCGCACGCGCGCGTTGGTCTGGTCTTGGTCTCGGCCGCGTTGGTCTGGTCTTGGTCTCGGCACGCGCGTTGGTCTGGTCTTGGTCTCGCACGCAGCGTTGGTCTGGTCTTGGTCTCGGCACGCGCGTTGGTCTGGTCTTGGTCTCGCACGCGTTGGTCTGGTCTTGGTCTCGCGCGCGTTGGTCTGGTCTTGGTCTCGCACGCGGCGTTGGTCTGGTCTTGGTCTCGCGCGCGTTGGTCTGGTCTTGGTCTCGGCCGCGCGTTGGTCTGGTCTTGGTCTCGGCGCGCGTTGGTCTGGTCTTGGTCTCGGCGCGCGTTGGTCTGGTCTTGGTCTCGACGCGCGTTGGTCTGGTCTTGGTCTCGGCACGCGTTGGTCTGGTCGCGCGTTGGTCTGGTCTTGGTCTCGGCGCGCGTTGGTCTGGTCTTGGTCTCGCACGCGTTGGTCTGGTCTTGGTCTCGCACGCGTTGGTCTGGTCTTGGTCTCGACGCGTTGGTCTTGAAAAAGATCCCTTTAGTTGATTAAAAGCATTAAATATCAATAAATCAAATTTTACACAAGCAAACAAAAGCATTCTGAGATAAATCAAACATAAAACCAAAACATGTATACATTTTTACTCACAAAACTGCCATTTTCTCAGATTGCTGCACATTTATTTAATTCTGAATTTTGCACACACAAGTTGAAAGGCTTGTGGATAGTAAAACATATCTGCCACATTAAGTTCATGGATAATTGCGCGTGCATTTATTAATCATTATGATATTAAAATCATCCCTCAAGTTCCTCAGGTGGGCATGTTGTACCATATGGCGCTTAAATGTTATCTGACTAAATTATTCCAGATAAAATATTTTGTAATAAATTTTAAAACAGTGTTAGCCCTGGCTAGTGTCTTCTTATGGCAAGCCGGTTTGAGTTTTATTCATTCACAGGATATGAATTCTTGATATCATCCGTTGAATTGAAGTAAAAAACTCTTGATATCAGTAATTTTATTTTCTCTAGCGAAACGTCACCATAGGCTGCCATTGAGATTCAATTCCTTATATAATTTCAGGGATCTAAAATGGCTCTCTTACTAGTAACACGTTCATGATATCAGAAATTAACATTGACACTATAGAGGGCTATTGATATCAGAAATGTTGATTGATATCAAGAATTGAATCTGAATGGCAGCCTTTGGTGACGTCACTAGTGAAAATACAAGTACAGATATCAAGAATTAAGGAGTCTGTGCCATCTGGAGGCCAAGATGGCGTCCTTCTAGGCAGACATGCTTTTTTCCGTCCTCGGTAAATTTGGAATTTGCAGCAGGAAACTACCTCTTGCAACTAAACGAGATTGAAGAAATAGACCATTTGAATGGGCAAAAGGAGAAGTCATAAACAACACCCCCTCCTCATAACGCTAACGAGATGGAACTTGCGGGTGAGTCCGTTATGGAATCTCGTTGCCTGGCTGATTTTCCTTGTCTGCCTGAAACACCCCAAAAACGATTCTCCGGCAAAAAAAGGAATAGAGTTGTCTTGATACCAGCTTGATCGGGTGGTTGATGTGGTTCATCGCATTGGTCGTAAATCTACACCATCGAATCGTCTAATAAGCGGCCCGTTGTCATTCTCTTTTCGATGCGCGTTACCGGGACGAGATTTGGAGGGCTGCCAAAACTCCAAATTCTTACTGGACAACGACTCCGCATCTCGAGTTGCTGTCTCCTGAAGACAAAGCGGCAAGAGAAAGTGTGGCCAAAGGTGAAGAAGGCACGAGGAAGGAAAAAAGAGCGATTTTCTGTGGTCCATATGCGTACATCGAGGAAAAGAATTGACACTAATGACTGATTAAAATCTGATTGAAAAACCACAAGAGGCATTTTCAAATCTTTTTCATGCCAAGCTGTTTTTCACGGAATCCTATTGCCTGCTGCATTTCTGAGTTTTCAGATCAATTTCAGACCAAGACAAGATCAACGTGTGTCGAGACCAAGACAAGACCAATGCGTGTTGAGACCAAGACAAGACCAATGCGTGTTGAGACCAAGACAAGACCAATGCGTGTTGAGACCAAGACAAGACCAATGCGTGTCGAGACCAAGACCAATGCGTGTCGAGACTAAGACCAATGCGTGTCGAGACCAAGACCAATGTGTGTCGAGACCAAGACAAGACCAATGCGTGTTGAGACCAAGACCAATGTGTGTCGAGACCAAGACCAATGTCGAGACCAAGACAAGACCAATACGTGTTGAGACCAAGACCAATGTGTGTTGAGACCAAGACCAATGTGTGTCGAGACCAAGACAAGACCAATGTGTGTCGAGACCAAGACCAACGCAGTGTCGAGACCAAGACCAACGTGTGTCGAGACCAAGACCAACGTGTGTCGAGACCAAGACCAATGTGTCGAGACCAAGACAAGACCAATGCATGTTGAGACCAAGTGTCGAGACCAAGACCAATGCATGTTGAGACCAAGACCAATGCATGTTGAGACCAAGACCAATGTGTGTCGAGACCAAGACAAGACCAATGCATGTTGAGACCAAGACTAATGTGTGTCGAGACCAAGACCAATGCATGTTGAGACCAAGACCAATGCATGTTGAGACCAAGACCAATGAGTGTTGAGACCAAGACAAGACCAATGTGTGTTGAGACCAAGACCAATGTGTGTTGAGACACAAGACCAATGCGTGTTGAGACCAAGACCAAGACCAATGTGTGTCGAGACCAAGACAAGACCAATGCGTGTTGAGACCAAGACCAATGTGTGTTGAGACCAAGACCAATGCGTGTTGAGACCAAGACAAGACAAGACCAAGACCAATGTGTGTTGAGACCAAGACCAATGTGTTGCCAAGACAAGACCAATGCGTGTTGAGACCAAGACCAATGTGTGTTGAGACCAAGACCAATGTGTTGAGACCAAGACAAGACCAATGCGTGTGTGTGTTGAGACCAAGACAAGACCAATGCGTGTTGAGACCAAGACCAATGTGTGTCGAGACCAAGACAAGACCAATGCGTGTTGAGACCAAGACAAGACCAACACCAATGTGACCAATGCGTGTTGAGACCAAGACCAATGTGTGTCGAGACCAAGACAAGACCAATGCGTGTTGAGACCAAGACCAATGTGTGTTGAAACCAAGACCAATGCGTGTTGAGACCAAGACAAGACCAAGACCAATGCGTGTCGAGACCAAGACCAATGTGTGTGAGACCAAGACCAATGCGTGTTGAGACCAAGACAAGACCAATGCGTGTCGAGACCAAGACCAATGTGTTGAGACCAACACCAATGTGTGTCGAGACCAACACCAATGTGTGTGACCAAGACAAGACCAATGCGTGTTGAGACCAAGACTAATGTGTGTCGAGACCAAGACAAGACCAATGTGTTGAGACCAAGACCAATGTGTGTTGAAACCAAGACCAATGCGTGTTGAGACCAAGCCAAGACCAATGCGTGTCGAGACCAAGACAAGACCAATGCGTGTGAGACCAAGACCAATGTGTGTCGAGACCAAGACCAATGCGTGTTGAGACCAAGACAAGACCAATGCGTGTCGAGACCAAGACCAATGTGTGTTGAGACCAAGACCAATGCGTGTTGAGACCAAGACAAGACCAATGCGTGTTGAGACCAAGACCAATGTGTGTCGAGACCAAGACAAGACCAATGCGTGTTGAGACCAAGACAAGACCAATGCGTGTTGAGACCAAGACAAGACCAATTGTCGAGACCAAGACAAGACCAATGCGTGTTGAGACCAAGACCTAATGTGTGTCGAGACCAAGACAAGACCAATGCGTGTTGAGACCAAGACCAATGTGTGTTGAGACCAAGACCAATGCGTGTTGAGACCAAGCCAAGACCAATGCGTGTCGAGACCAAGACAAGACCAATGCGTGTTGAGACCAAGACCAATGTGTGTGACCAAGACCAATGATGTTGAGACCAAGACAAGACCAATGCGTGTGGAGACCAAGACCAATGTGTTGAGACCAAGACCAATGCGTGTTGAGACCAAGACAAGACCAATGCGTGTTGAGACCAAGACCAACGTGTGTCGAGACCAAGACAAGACCAATGCGTGTTGAGACAAGACAAGACCAAGACCAATGTGTGTCGAGACCAAGACCAATGCGTGTTGAGACCAAGACCAATGCGTGTTGAGACCAAGACAATGTGTGTAGAGACCAAGAAGACCAAGACCAATGTGTGTTGAAACCAAGACCAATGCGTGTTGAGACCAAGACAATGTGTGTGAGACAAGACAAGACCAATGCGTGTTGAGACCAAGACCAATGTGTGTTGAAACCAAGACCAATGCGTGTTGAGACCAAGCCAAGACCAATGCGTGTCGAGACCAAGACAAGACCAATGCGTGTCGAGACCAAGACCAATGTGTGTGAGACCAAGACCAATGTGTGTCGAGACCAAGACCAATGTGTGTCGAGACCAAGACCAATGTGTTGAGACCAAGACCAAAGTGTGTGAGACCAAGACAAGACCAATTGTGTTGAGACCAAGACCAAAGTGTGTCGAGACCAAGACAAGACCAACGTGTGTCGAGACCAAGACCAATGCATGTTGAGAACAAGACCAATGCGTGTTGAGACCAAGACAAGACCAATGCGTGTTGAGACCAAGACCAATGTGTGCTGAAACCAAGACCAATGTGTGTTGAGACCAAGACCAAAGTGTGTTGAGACCAAGACAAGACCAATGTGTGTTGAGACCAAGACCAATGCGTGTTGAGACCAAGACAAGACCAATGCGTGTTGAGACCAAGACCAACGTGTGTCGAGACCAAGACCAATGCGTGTCGAGACCCAGACAAGACCAATGCGTGTCGAGACCAAGACCAATGCGTGTCGAGACCAAGACAAGACCAATGCGTGTTGAGACCAAGACAAGACCAATGCGTGTGAGACCAAGACCAATGTGTGTTGAGACCAAGACCAAGACCAATGTGTGTTGAGACCAAGACCAAGCGTGTTGAGACCAAGACAAGACCAAGCGTGTGTTGAGACCAAGACCAACGTGTGTGAGACCAAGACCAATGCGTGTGACCAAGACCAAAAGACCAATGCGTGTTGAGACCAAGACCAATGTGTGTCGAGACCAAGACAAGACCAATGCGTGTTGAGACCAAGACAAGACCAATGCGTGTTGAGACCAAGACAAGACCAATGCGTGTTGAGACCAAGACAAGACCAATGTGTTGAGACCAAGACCAAAGTGTGTTGAGAGACCAAGACAAGACCAATGCGTGTTGAGACCAAGACCAACGCGTGTCGAGACCAAGACAAGACCAACGCGTGTTGAGACCAAGACAAGACCAATGTGTGTTGAGACCAAGACCAATGTGTGTAGAGACCAAGACCAACGCGTGTTGAGACCAAGACCAACGTGTGTCGAGACCAAGACCAAGACCGTGTTGAGACCAAGACAAGACCAATGCGTGTTGAGACCAAGACCAACGTGTGTCGAGACCAAGACCAACGCGTGTTGAGGCCAAGACAAGACCAATGTGTTGAGACCAAGACCAATCTGTGTAGAGACCAAGACCAACGCGTGTTGAGACCAAGACCAACGTGTGTTGAGACCAAGACCAACGCGTGTTGAGACCAAGACCAACGCGTGTTGAGACCAAGACCAACGCGTGTTGAGACCAAGACCAACGCGTGTTGAGACCAAGACAAGACCAATGCGTGTTGAGACCAAGACCAATGTGTGTAGAGACCAAGACCAATGTGTGTAGAGACCAAGACCAATCTGTGTAGAGACCAAGACCAATGTGTGTGAGACCAAGACAAGACCAACGTGAGACCAAGACAAGACCAATGTGTGTTGAGACCAAGACCAATCTGTGTAGAGACCAAGACCAACGCGTGTTGAGACCAAGACCAACGTGTGTTGAGACCAAGACCAACGCGAGACCAAGACCAATGTGTGAGACCAAGACCAATGCGTGTTGAGACCAAGACCAATGTGTGTCGAGACCAAGACAAGACCAACGTGTTGAGACCAAGACCAATGCGTGTGAGACCAAGACCAATGTGTGTCGAGACCAAGACAAGACCAATGTGAGACCAAGACCAATGCGTGTGAGACCAAGACAAGACCAATGCGTGTTGAGACCAAGACCAATGTGTGTTGAGACCAAGACCAATGTGTGTCGAGACCAAGACAAGACCAATGTGTGTCGAGACCAAGACAAGACCAATGCGTGTTGAGACCAAGACCAATGTGTGTTGAAACCAAGACCAATGTGTGAGACCAAGACAAGACCAATGCGTGTTGAGACCAAGACCAATGTGTGTTGAGACCAAGACCAATGTGTGTCGAGACCAAGACCAATGCGTGTCGAGACCAAGACCAACGCGTGTTGAGACCCAAACAAACACTCCTTAAAGTAATTTTCAATTCATAAAACACAACACATTACCTGATAAATGACTTGTAATTTAATTAGAATAAAGACCCTATATAGAGCCATTACCAAATTAAATAAATTCATCTTTGCGCTATAGGTGTGACAGATGCATCTGAATTGGTAAATTTCAAATGCATAATGTTCAGGATTATGTTTTATTATTGAATGTTTGTTAAAGCAATATGAGGTTTGCAGTCATGCTCAATTTGTGAAACATCCTCTTGCAATATTGGTTGTAGTCACATTATAAATTCAGAGCTCATACAAGAGCTTTTAGCAACAATATCTTGAATTTTGAGCATTTGTATTAATGTTCCGTGACCTTGACACAATCACTGATTGCATCTGAAGCAGTGTTACATCCACTCACAGTAATGTTGTTAATAAATCAGACAATGCACCGGCAGTTTAGTGACATCCCAGCAGTCGTGGTCTTGAAACAAAATCTAGAGTCCTTAGACTGAGACCAGACAGAGTACAAATGTGGTTGAAAACAAAGACAGTCAACAAAAGAAAGGTCTTAAGAACGGTCTCGAGTACTACAACACTAATACAAAGAACACTTTAATACACTCACTATAGATTTTGCTGTGGTTTTAGAAAGTCTTTGTACACGTTCAATATTTTCCAGATATAGTTAACTTTATCACACACTCATGATCACTTTGAATTCTCATTCCTTTATTGGGAATTTAAGCTTCAATCAGTGGTCAGAAATGATTGAGTTTGACTCTGCTTCTGTCCGCTTGAGAGCGATGCTGTAAAGTCATGAGTAGAGTAAAGGGCCTGAAAAGGCACCCCTATCTATGGGCCGCTAGCCTTGCACGCTCCGGGACATTTGCCTTCATGCCGGACCAAGATTTGGGGGTCTGAAGCGCTTAAAAACAGAGATTAATTGAAGATTAAAGTTTGAAAGTAAAGTTTTTTTAAACCTAGTGCTTGGTTTGAAGCTGCATGCATGTTTAAACTCACCTCGCAGCACACAGCATGCACTCGTTAGCGTAGGTCACGCGATTGGTTCCACACACGGGCTTATAGATCTTGGGGCACACGTTAGGCGGGTAGTTGCAAACAGGCTGGACACAAAGACAGTGATATTGAGTTTTGCTCCAGGAGGAAAGCAATTCTACGGTCTTCATTTACTCACCGCTCTTGTGCCATCAGATATGGCCACTGTTTGAGGAAAAACAAGCATTAAAATTAATAACATGTTGACGCATCAATGGGGTCTACAGTACTGCAGTCTTTTATTATTAAAGGTGCTCTGTAACATTTAAGTAAAATACAAAAAAACACTACACCAGTGTTATACATTTTGTTCAGTTAAGCATTTACAAGATCCCGAATTTCCAACAATTTGTAAATTCTAATTGCCATTTTAATCAACGAACCGGGACATTTCTGCTTCTCTCGCTACAGTGTGAACAAGTGTCACAGCAGCTGCCGAGCCAACGCACAGAGTAACGGCATATTCTCAACACACTCAGATTAGAGCTGGGCGGTATGTCGAGTTTGTACAAAATACATATATTTTTTAGAAGCGATACGGAATGAGGCAATACCGTTTATATCGATGTACATTAGATGATACAAACGCATTTGAAAAAACAGCGGAGCAATCAGAATGAGCTGATGCAGGGAAAGTGCATGATACAACCTGTCCTAAACACGTGCTCTACATTAAGGGCTTCAAAATAACTGGTAAGATAGAGTTAACATATAGTTTAAAGCAGCTCGCCCTGTCAGATGCTCTGAGAGATAACGTTATGCTACTTGTGCTGACAGACAGATACTCGCACTGTTTAATGCGTTTGAAATGTGGTGTTTTCCTCTGTGCATAACTTACATTTCAAAGGTATTTTCTCCATCTGTAAATGTTAGAAAGTCATGCGAATATGTCCATTTTGCTGTCAGGAGAGGAGAGGAGAGGACGAGCCGCTAAGATTCAGGCTTAAGCGCCACCGCGTGGCAGCAAACAGACGGAGCGCGATAGGAATGCAATAATTCTGACTAAAATATTTCTAATATATTTATTGTTGGACAATAAATGTGCCATATGTGGAGTTTTAAACCTACAAGTATATTTTTATGAAAGTGACCATTATAATGGGGTAATCAAATAAAAACTAATGTGCTTTTGGTTTTTTTCCCCCCATTTTTAGTTCAGTGAATTATAAATTTTGTTTTTAGATTGTAATGTGATTTTAACCCACTTTTTGCACCCAATATTTTGCATAGCCATCATTACATTCACTGTAGCCTATTTGTTTTTAGCCTTCAATATCAACATTGTTTTTAGGACATCATTGGGCAAGATGTCAAATAAAAAGTATTATTTTAGAATTGTATTAGAATACAGATTTTTTTATCCAAATAGAAAAATGTAGAAAATACCGGGATATATAACGTTTATCGTCATTCAACCAAAAAAATACTGAGATGATTCTTTGGCTATATCGCCCAGCCCTAACTAAGATGTTAGTAATATGATCAGAGCTGCGTTACCTCAGACTCATGAGCGGAGAAGCGGAAGTGGCATAATAAAAGTCCTACTGCTCGAGAGGCGTGTGTTGCGTTCGTCTCATTAACGATCGCTCAGCTCCACAACACTCGGCCCTGCTCGGTTACACTACAGTAACGTTAATAATCACATCCATCAACATGATCTCTGCCCGAGTCCTATCCGAGTCTTCCCCACGGCTGTGAGGTGAAGACTACATGTCCCAAGAGTCTGCGCACAAACTACACCTTTATTTTGAACAGGCGACATCTAGCAGATGGAAAAGTTACATAGTGCACCTTTAAACTACCCCTTTAAAAAACAAACAAGGAAATTAACTAACCATAAGCCTATTTTATAATCATATTCTGCCACATTAAGCCATAAACTAAAACCGCACCACTTGCAAACTACTCTGTTGGTAATATTATAATTAGTATTATAGTTATATATTTATTGCCAAACTTTAATATGTTAATTATATGATCAGAACTAAACAGTGAGCGTTGTCAGGCTTTTATTAGTTCATACAAAAATATAAAATAGCCTGTGATTTTTTTTCCCTCATCATCCGTGGAGTGTGACAGTCTTAAAGATCTTCTTTCAGATGAACAGTTATATTACAAATGTCTTGGCTTTTCTAAGCTTTATAATGGCAGTGGTCATTTTTTTAAGTTCATAAAAGTGCTCCCATCATATAACTGGTCCACACAGCTCTGTGGGGTTAATAAAGGCCTTCTGAAGCGAAGCGGCTCGTTTGTGTAAGACATATATCCATATTTAAAACTTTATATAGACTGAAAACCTAGCTTCTGGCGGGAAGCTTGCTCAATCCTGTGTTCCTCAAAACACCTCATGTACCGGCAGAAGCTAGTCATTTTAGTCTATAAAGTTCAATATGGAGATTTCTTACACAAACGTATAAAAGCACTAATGATGGATAGATACAAGTCACTGTGACTATAGAGCAATAACAGCAAGGTTGTGTTTGTCTGAAAGAGCTTTAAGAATGTCATACACACCTAGGATGGTGTGAGGGAGAGGAAATCATATACTCATTTAATTTTAGTTTTTTGGTGAACCATCCCTTTGATGAAAACACAAGGCTCTGCTATAATTCGCCCTGCCACAAGATGACTCCGTTTCCCGAAACAATCAGAGAACAGCTCTAGGGATTCAAGAGGCTTCATTTCTCCATCCCTACAAATGAGCAACATCCCAATATCAGCTGTTTTTGGGAATGAAATCATTATTACTCACCCAGGACGCAGAGAAGGACGATGATTCTTCGAGCAAACATTGTTCTGAGAGTCACTGACGATATGATCAGTGGTTAATGATCCGGGTATTTATAGCATTTGGCTCTTTTCCAATAACAGGTGTTACGGTTTAACCGGTTACCGTGTTCAGGTGTGTCGTTTCGCCAGGTGTGAACGATCGGCCGCAGATTCGTCAATCCTGTGCAATACTGTCCACTACAATTAAACATTTGCTCTACATGGCGCTGGCATTATTTTAAAGATTAGGCATTTCATTACTTGTTATGGCAACAGTTGTTCGACAAAAACGCAATTGAAGTCATACTAGCAGACATGTAGCATGACTAGCCATCAACACTAGAGAGAAAAAATGCACCAAAATACAGAAATCTTGGGAAGATTTCCTTTAATTAATTTCCTTGTGTTTATTTAAAATTAGACAAGTCTGATATTATTTTAATCTGTTATTTAACAGTTTCAATACACTGCAAAAAGCTTGGTATTTTTTTCTTGTTTCCAGACCAAATATCAAAAAATTCTTAAATCAAGATCCTTTTAGATGACATTTTTATAAGAAACAAGAATTCAATCAGACACAAGATGATTTTCTCACCCTATTGACAGAACGCGTTTAGCTTGTTTCAATCAAAAACTCTCTTCTATTTTATTTTCAAGAAAACAAGAAAAAACATCTGATGTCATTTTACTTAATTCTTGATATCTGTACTTGTATTTTCACTAGTGACGTCACCAAAGGCTGCCATTCAGATTCAATTCTTGATATCAATCAACATTTCTGATATCAATAGCCCTCTATAGTGTCAATGTTCATTTCTGATATCAATAGCCCTCTATAGTGTCAATGTTCATTTCTGATATCAATAGCCCTCTATAGTGTCAATGTTCATTTCTGATATCAATAGCCCTCTATAGTGTCAATGTTCATTTCTGATATCATAAGAAAGCCATTTTAGATATCTGAAATTATATAAGGAATTGAATCTCAATGGCAGCCTATCCACAAGCCTTTCAACTTGTGTGTGCAAAATTCAGAATTAAATAAATGTGCAGAAATTTGTACAAATAAAGGCAGTTTTGTGAATAAAAATGTATACATGCTTTGGTTTTATGTTTGATTTATTATCTCAGAATGCTTTTGTTTGCTTATGTAAAATTTGATTTATTTGATTTAAAGGGTTATTTTTTTCCTTTATTGTATTTTTATGCCACTACAAACATAATGCATTAATTCAGTTTCTCATTGTAAGAAAAGCACAGGGAGAAAAAGGTAGAAAAAATGTATAATAATGGTGCACGAGAAATGTGGCCAGTTTTATTGACAATAATATGAAACTCAAATTCAACCATATATTTGATCATAAGGTGTGTCATCACTGGCAGATTATCCATGTTTCAGTGATTAAATGATGGTGGTATACGTCCATTACATAAGCACTTGTATTTATGTAATTCGTTTTCCATAATTTCTCCCAGCATCACCATTTGCTTCAACATTACCATTAAGGATAATATCTCCCGATGAACATGTCAAACAGCTGATCAATAATAGCATCCGTACAGATTACTGTAAAGAATAAACCTGTGGTCTAATGTTATACTGCTCATTGGTAAGAAGAAAATGAGATTGTTATAATTTCCAAAGAAAAAATTCTGACATTAAATACAATACCACATCACTCTATAATATAAACAAAGGATTTGTGTTCTTTCTTAAGATGCAGTCGTCCAGATCCACATCTGAACTGACTTCAGTCAGAAGGACAGATTTAGTGCTGAGTTTACCTCTAGTTATAAGTGCAACAATCTCCAAACCCTTCATCCGTCATAATGCAAATCTTTCTTCACTTTAACACAGCAACCAGAATGTCAAATGTTTAAAATAGCACATAAAATCATATTTGTAGCATTCTTTCCTTTTTATCTTGAGGTCCCTCTGAATTACTTCTAAATTTATATACAATACGTCTCAGATATGATTGTCTTCTCCATGATCTGCTGCTTTAGGAGCAATAAACACTGTTAAAGGCACTAGAAGTATCTGATCAGAATCCTCATAAACCATCTTCAGTAACATTTGGCTTCAGCTGATCGGCGTTTAAAATATGAGGTGAGAGAAATACAGACAAGAGCTTAATGCTACACAAATCAAAGCTACATACACAGTCTTAAATACAAGTTTAGTCCAGATGTTCAACCACAGCTATTCATGCTGTGTCATTGTTCATGGTCTGTAGGTTTTTATGACGTCCTTTATGGGTCTCCGACAGATCGGACAGCAGGCATTGATCTGTCTCTTGAGCCTCAGTCCGCAGTCGTTGCACAAACACATGTGTCCACACGTGTAGATGACGGTGTCCACCTCCTGATCGAAGCACACGGTGCACTCGCTGCTCTTGCTGCTCAGAGGCGCGTCCGGCGAGGACAGAGTCGGAGAGACGGGAGGACTGAGAGGAGAGCTGGGAGCCGTCACTGAAAAACAACACATTGAATAATTATTAGCACAAAACGGTACATCTGGATGTTAAACCAACACATAACTGAAAGAATACTTCAAATATAGCACCCCAGAGGCAGAATGACAAGCTAAAAATCAAGGTATTGAGCATCAGACCAACTGCAACAATGAGTCAAGACATTTGGAGATGATTTTAAGCGAAATGGTTGAAAGCCCATTAATACAATCACTTATTATGTGACATAATTGCTTATTACTTTTGACCAATAGGTGTCGCTAATGCCAAATTGATGTGGTGTGGTCAGTGTTGGGTAACAATTACACACACCAAGTTTAGTGTCAATATGTGAAATCTTTCCTGAGATACAGCCTCAGCTGCAGTTTGCACTATGCCATCAAAATCCTTGATGCGATACAGAAATGGTTTTGTCTTTCAACATGAAATATAAAGCTTTTTGCCAGCCCAGTCTGAAGATAATCTGACTCTAATTTGGTGAAAATCGGACAAACGTCTAGGAAGACTTCAAAAAAGTACGTTTTTAAAGAAAATCAAAATGGCGGACAGGAAGTTCGGCCAACTATAGTACATTTTGGTTTCTTGGCATGACCCATGGAATCTATTAAGACCAGATTCATTACAACAGGCAAAATTAATCAATCGCTATTAGCATTGAAATATTATCATTTGAGTAGCTTCAGGGCATGGTGCAGATTACACATACTGAGTTTCGTAATGATACGCCAATGTGTATATAAAAGAGCATTTTACAGCAAAATACAAAGACAAATGCAAATGGCCAATGCAAAAAAAAAGGACACATGGGAAAATTGGATATTGATTGAACTTGGTATGCCACACGAATCTAAAGAGACCAGTTTCGCCAAACTGTTCTAAAGTTATTCGCAAAAATAGCAATTTTTCATATCTCCCAAGCACTAGGTGGCACTGTCCCAAACGCTGCAGGTAGCCTCAGGTCATGGTTGTCATAACACACACCAATTTTTGTCCGAATACGCTAAAGCATTTTGGAGATATAGCTATATGTTCATTTTGGCATGCTCTTTGTTAATTTCATTTGCGCTGTATTTGAGATCGGTTTGACTAATCAACTTAAATTCCAGAACATTTTGTCATCATAGTCTGAAGATGATCTGGTAACATTTTTGTGAAAATTGGAGCTACAGTCTAGGAGAAGTTTGAAAAAAGTAGGTTTTTCATAAAATTTGTAAATTAAATTTAGTTTCTAGCCCTTATGGTTCAAAAGTTATTAGTGCAACTTTGAACAGTAGGTGGCGCTAGAGAGATTGAGTTAGAGACTCCAAAATTGGTGTGGCTAATCTTCAGACTGTCCTCTTTAAGTGTGCCAAATTTCATAACTTTTTAACCTTTTTTGTTCAATGGACCGAACTTAAGAGCGGAGGAAGAAGAGGAACATTTAGGATTACAATAGGTGCCTATGCACTTTCGGTGCTTGACCCCTAATTAAATTAGAAACGATTAATAAAATAATATTTAAACATTTAATTCTCTAGAGTTCTAAGCCATGAACCAAACCAACCAGCTCTGAGATTCGAGAATAATAAAATTACAAACTCTGTTTTGAAGTAGAAAAGGATTTGACTGTGTACTTAAAAATAAATCCCATAGCACTGCAAAAAAAAGTAAGCAATAAAAACAATACAACATTAATTTATAGACATTTAGAAGCTAAAAAATAATTTAAAAGCATTACATTTTTTATTGTTTGTAAAATAAGTGTATTGCAAAATGTTCAAATATACAAACAAACAACTTGTTTAAGATTGTAAGGTGACTGATTCATTCGCAATGCTTCATGGGAGTGGGAGTTGAGCTCCTCTGGCACAAGCGTTGCAGTCTGATTGTTAGGGTGTTCTACACGGTTGCTAGGGTATGGCTCTGTGGTTGCTAGGGTGTTCTGGCTTGTTCGCAGGTTGTTGTTGTTGTTTAGGGCACAGGGCCAGATGGTATTAAGTGTGATATATAAGCGCTTTGGTCAATCGGTTCACAAATGGACAACCCTAAATACAGGTGTAAACAGAGTCTGAAACGTTTTGAGCACAGCCACTAAAAGACCAACTGACCTAATGTAGAAACATTATGGGATGCACGCTAGCCAGACAAGATTTAAACTCTCGGCTGGAGATTCAAGTTTGGTAAGATGGAAAGATCTGAAAAAACTCATATATTTACGGTAAAGTAATAGGGGGGGAAAAGTAGGGTGGGACTTGGTTCTGTGCGTCAGTTGTTGATTGGATGTTGAAATGTGGGCGTGGCTCTCATGGTGAGCTTACAGGAGTGGTTTTAAGAGGTATGATTGATTGGAGAAGACCTGTATATGTCACCAGAGAGAAGTTTTTGTCACTGGAAGATCTAGCTGTGACATTTCACTTAAACATTGAAAATGAAACATGCTGACTCTAATCAGTCACTTCATGATATCAGCATTTTGTTACCCCTCGAGCGGCTCAGAACTGAATGTGAGCTGATGAGTGAGCTTGTTGAGACTCACCCAGAGAGGACTCAGATGCTGATGAGGATCTGTTGACACTGAAAGCCAGATCAGAGTCACTGTCATCAGGCGTTGATCCTTGAGACGCTGGCGGGGAGGTGGGTGGGCTGGCCTGAACAGTTCCTTATGGACAAAAAGAGCACCATTTACCACATCAACTGGACATCTGCCTTTATTACAACAATCACAAACAAATATCCTTCAGCTGACTTCAACACAATATTAAAGAATGTATAGATAAACTATATTACATGTATGTTAGGCTTTTTTTATAACAGCTTGGGTCCTGCTGACTGGTTGGTCAATACAGCATTCCGTGTAGGACCGGTTACATTTGGTGCCGTGACCGGATGGGAGCACACATCTTGAGGCAGGGAAGCAAGGTTTACACACACAGCTTTTCACACAAGTCCATTACACTCACTCCCATCCAGGTCACGGCTCCAAATGTAACCAGGCCTACTCAAACCACTCCAGGCGGGATTTGAAGCGGCGTCTCCAGCGTAGGAGGGGGGCGTGCTAACAAGGGTGCTAAAAACCGCAGCCTTTAGCATCGGTTTTTGACACGCCTCTTGAGGTCAGGGGAGTGAGGTTTACACACACAGCTCTTACTGGCCTCCGTTACACCACCTAAACCTCACTCCCATCTGGGTCACGGCACCAAATGTGACCGGTCCTACTCAACCCTATCTAATATGATTTATGACCTGCAAGGTTGCCAGAGTAATAATTATACACTGTTAATAATAGGCCAGAGGAGAACTGGCACCCCGACTGAGTCTGGTTTCTCCCAAGATTTATTTTTCTCCATCATGCCCTGATGGAGTTTTGGTTCCTTGCCACTGTCGCCTTTGGCTTGGCTTGCTCAGTTGGGGACACTCAAATTATGATCCAAGCTACTCAACTAAATATACAAATAGAATTTATTAATTTGGTCATATATAATTCTATAAACTATCCAAATTAAACTAGCCAAATCAAATTTTGTTGCAATGTTGTCCTGTTTAACACTGTGAAGCTGCTTTGAAACAATCGTCATTGTAAAAGCGCTATATAAATAAAGTTGATTGATTGATTGATTGAACCCACTCCGAGCGGGATTCGAACTGGGGTCTCCGGAGTAGGAGGAATGCGCGCTAGCAAGGATGCTAAAGACGTCTTGAGATCAGGGGAGTGAGGTTTAAACACACAGGTCTTACTGGCCTCCATTACACTCGGCCCCCCCAAAACCTCACTCCAATCGGGGTCACGGTACCAAATGTAACCGGTCCTACTCAAACCGCTCAGAGCGGAATTTGAACCGGGGCCTCCGGAGTAGGAGACATGCGCGCTAGCAAGGATGCTAAAGACGTCTTGAGATCAGGGGAGTGAGGTCTGTCCATTACATTAGCATAGCATTCTTATTATCTTTCGAAACAATAATCAAATGTTCATCAAAATATATTTATCTATTCTTGCAATATAGCATCTTGTGCCAAATTTGGCAGCATATTCCATTTTCCATTCCAGGTATGAATATCACGTTCTGTTTTCGATACAGGAATATTAATATATTAATGTTTGCATATTATTGCAATGGAAATGAATGCAACCTTTTTTTCAGCATGCAATGCTGTTCTGAATCATATAATTGGACTCAATGGAATTATTTTGAAACACTGGTAAAGGAAAAGTGTCATGTTGAAAAAAGACTTTTGGACCGGTTTGAATGTCTTCGTCATGGGATGAGGAACCCTGGGAGTGTGATCTCTTTTTCCAGCATAACGAAGCTATACAGTCAAACCAAACATGATTCAGACACAGATATGATGTTCCTCTAGTGTGTGCATGACACTATAGAGAAAATGTTGCATGTGTCTGAATACATTTTGGTTTGACTATGTTGGACACATGCACGGGTCGTTCTGCACTAAAAAGAGGAAAAATCCTATACAGTAATGGCCTTCCCAACAGCAGTGTGATATGATCAGATATACAGCACCGGTCCAACATTTGGACACTGTACTGGTAGTGTAAAGAACATATGTAATGATTTTTATGAAATCCTACCTATTATCCTGAGTCGGTTCACGGCCCCATGGAGCGTGAAGAAGGCCCACAGAACCTGAGAGGAGTCGACACACAGGAGACGTCCCCGCGCCCCTCCGTTGACCGCATGATGCACCTCCCCATTGGGCAGAAAGGTAAAGCTGAGCACGTCGCCCGCCCCTGGCACAGGAAAACCCCTGTACACCACCCAGTACTCCTTACGGTCCAGAAGCACCTCCGGGTCAGCTGGCAGCTCCCCAGCATTCAGGGTGCCAGGATCACAAGAGGTCATCCCAAAGAGAAGAGCCCCAAAGTAGGGCAAGCCCAGATGGCCCACCTCCACGTACAGAGTCTCGCCCACCCGGACGGGCCTGTCGCTGAACATCAGAGTCCTGCTGCTGTCCAGAAAGTGCGTACACGCGACAGTGCGATCGTTCGAGAGGACCACGTCTGGGCCTCGGACTGGGTGGAAATGCAGGTCGCTGTCGAGGGGCGAGGAGAGTCCGCGGATAGCCCGGTGGACGGATGAGGAGGGCGTGGAGGAGGTGGAGCAGCAGGGGATGAGCTGGTTGTAGCTGCTGAGCTGTAGCGTGGCAAACTTCGCCGCGGCGGCCTGGTTGGTCTCTAGCTGGTTGTTGCTGTAGTTGGCCGAGTCGTGGTTGTTCTGAGGCAGATAGGCACTGAGTCGAGCGGCGCTCAGACAGCTGGTGCCCACGCTCTCAGCAAACGTGCTCTCTGACAGAGGAAAAGGGACACCAGTGAGTCAGTACAAATGAAAACAAGTGAAACCACTTTAAACTATAATAACAGCAGTGCATCTGAAGCGCCTTTTCACTGTCTTTGACTTCGAGGTACAACTGTCACAGTTGTGGTTTGCCCCCAAGCAGCATCTGTGATCATCAAAACCCCAAGACTAATTCGCCACTGGTTCCCTCCAGATTCTCCTATAGGATTCATGAGTAAAATAAGGTCTGTGGTAAACATGAGTTGATTATACTTGGACATTTTCTTGTACAACGGGCTCTTTGATAATTATAAAACCCCTCAGGAAAATCTGGAGGGAACCAGTGGCGTCACGACTCTCAGCTTGTTTGTGAAGCTGCCATGCGTCTGTTGGCATCTCTAGTAACGGACCTCAACCTTTTTGACTTTAAAGGGTTAGTTCACCTATCAATTATCCTAGTTTTCAAATCTGACACATTTTGAGTAATCTGAAGTGTTTCATTGTTCCTTGTTTCATGAGTTTTATGAGCTTGTTTCATTTAATTTAGACAAACTTAAATTTAACCTTAAAATTTTCCAGCATGCTTTGCCATGACACTCAAAGGGAGAGTAAATGCCAAAATTATATAATGTTATATATAATGTTGTTTCTTGGGCACTTTTATGATGGATAGATACACTTTTATGATGGATAGATGCACTTTTATATTGATAGATGCACTTTTATGATGATAGATGCACTTTTATGATGGATAGATGCACTTTTATGATGATGGATGCACTTTTATATTGATAGATGCACTTTTATGATGATAGATGCACTTTTATGATGATAGATGCACTTTTATGATGGATAGATGCACTTTTATGATGATAGATGCACTTTTATGATGATGGATGCACTTTAATATTGATAGATGCGCTTGTATGATGGATGAATGCACTTTTATGATGATAGATGCACTTTTATGATGGATAGATGCACTTTTATGATGGATAGATGCACTTTTATGATGGATAGATGCACTTTTATGATGATGGATGCACTTTTAATGATGGATAGATGCGCTTTTATGATGGATGAATGCACTTTTATGATGATAAGATGCACTTTTATGATGGATAGATGCACTTTTATGATGGATAGATGCACTTTTATGATGGATAGATGCACTTTTATGATGATAGATGCACTTTTATGATGGATAGATGCACTTTTATGATGATAGATGCACTTTTATGATGGATAGATGCACTTTTATGATGATAGATGAACTTTTATGATGGATAGATGCACTTTTATGATGATAGATGCACTTTTATGATGGATAGATGCACTTTTATGATGGATAGATACACTTTTATGATGATGGATGCACTTTTATATTGATAGATGCGCTTTTATGATGGATAGATGCACTTTTATGATGGATAGATGCACTTTTATATTGATATATGCACTTTTATGATGGATGAATGCACTTTTATATTGATATATGCACTTTTATGATGGATGAATGCACTTTTATGATGATAGATGCACTTTATGATTGATAGATGCACTTTTATGATGGATGAATGCACTTTTATGATGATAGATGCACTTTTATGATGGATAGATGCACTTTTATGATGATAGATGCGCTTTTATGATGGATAGATGCACTTTTATGATGGATAGATGCACTTTTATGATGATAGATGCGCTTTTATGATGGATAGATGCACTTTTATGATGATAGATGCGCTTTTATGATGGATAGATGCACTTTTATGATGATAGATAGATGCACTTTTATGATGGATAGATGCGCTTTTATGATGGATAGATGCACTTTTATGATGGATAGATGCACTTTTATGATGATAGATGCGCTTTTATGATGATAGATGCACTTTTATATTGATAGATGCGCTTTTATGATGATAGATGCACTTTTATGATGATAGATGCACTTTTATGATGGATAGGTGCACTTTTATGATGGATAGATACACTTTTATGATGATGGATGCACTTTTATATTGATAGATGCGCTTTTATGATGGATAGATGCACTTTTATATTGATATATGCACTTTTATGATGGATGAATGCACTTTTATGATGGATAGATGCACTTTTATGATGATAGATGCACTTTTATGATGGATAGATGCACTTTTATGATGATAGATGCGCTTTTATGATGGATAGATGCACTTTTATGATGGATAGATGCACTTATATGATGATAGATGCGCTTTTATGATGGATAGATGCACTTTTATGATGGATGGATGCACTTTTATGATGGATAGATGTGCTTTTATGATGGATAGATGCACTTTTATGATGGATAGATGCACTTTTATGATGATAGATGCGCTTTTATGATGGATAGATGCACTTTTATATTGATATATGCACTTTTATGATGGATGAATGCACTTTTATATTGATATATGCACTTTTATGATGGATGAATGCACTTTTATATTGATATATGCGCTTTTATGATGATAGATGCACTTTTATGATGGATGGATGCGCTTTTTTGATGGATGGATGCACTTTTATGATGATGGATGCACTTTTATATTGATATATGCACTTTTATGATGATGGATGCACTTTTATGTTGATAGATGCCGCTTTTATGATGATAGATGCACTTTTATGATGATAGATGCACTTTTTATGATGATATATGCGCTTTTATGATGGATAGATACACTTTTATGATGATGGATGCACTTTTATGATGATAGATGCGCTTTTATGATGGAAAGATGCACTTTTATATTGATGGATGCACTTTTATATTGATAGATGCACTTTTATGATGATAGATGCACTTTTATGATGATATATGCGCTTTTATGATGGATAGATACACTTTTATGATGATGGATGCACTTTTATATTGATAGATGCGCTTTTATGATGATAGATGCACTTTTATATTGATGGATGCACTTTTATATTGATATATGCACTTTTATGATGATAGATGCACTTTTATATTGATGGATGCACTTTTATATTGATATATGCACTTTTATATTGATGGATGCACTTTTATATTGATAGATGCACTTTTATGATGATAGATGCACTTTTATATTGATGGATGCACTTTTATATTGATATATGCACTTTTATGATGATAGATGCACTTTTATATTGATGGATGCACTTTTATATTGATATATGCACTTTTATGATTTAGATGCGCTTTTATGATGGATAGATGCACTTTTATGATGGATAGATGCACTTTTATGATGATAGATGCGCTTTTATGATTATAGATGCACTTTTATGATGATATATGCACTTTTATGATGGATAGATGCACTTTTATGATGATGGATGCACTATTGATAGATGCACTTTTATGATGGATAGATGCACTTTTATGATGATAGATGCGCTTTTATGATGGATGGATGCGCTTTTTTGATGGATGGATGCACTTTTATGATGGATAGATGCACTTTTATGATGTATAGATGCACTTTTATGATGATAGATGATGATGGATGGATGCACTTTTATGATGGATGGATGCACTTTTATGATGGATAGATGCAGTTTTATGATGGATGGATGCACTTTTATGATGGATGGATGCACTTTTATGATGGATAGATGCAGTTTTATTATGGATAGATGCACTTTTTTGGGCTGCCATTATAAAGCTTGGAGGAGTCAGGACATTTTTAATATAACTCTGATTGTGTTTGTCTGAAAAAAGAAAGTCATATACACCTAGGATGGCTCGAGGGGAATTCATGGGGTATTTTTAATTTTTTTGTGTGAACTATCCCTTTAAGGCCCATCTTTGTCCACAAAAATATTTGAAGGCCCTCCTCCCCCCAATTACAATTTCTACCCAAAAAGATTGAGAGCCCCTGGTTCAGATGGTGTAATATGGTTCAGACTGCAGTGTGTTATGAACAAACTCATTCCCATCGCAGATCAGTAATAAATCTCTCTGCCTATAAATCTATCTTCATGAGCCAACAAAGGGACAGAAACCCAGGCAAAACAAACACGTCTATAGGTCTGTGTTCGGCTGGGACTCTTTCTCCAGCCCTGACCAAACATGGTCAATAATCCCGCCAGACTGGAGCTAAACACAGCCCTTCAGCTCCGCAGAGAAGGAGCGAGGAAGCAGAAAAGCAGAGATCAGTGACTCACATTCTCAGATTTAGGAAGTTTAGTATCTCCAGATAGGAAACTTTACAAACAATAAAAGCTTTGTTTAGTTATGAAAAATGTGATCTCAGTGTTTATGCATTTCTGTACCCTATAGGCACAGATGTCCATTATACAGATATTTAGTCTCGCTCTGTGTAAAAAGTGAGATTTATACAACTTTTTCCCCACATTGTTTCATATTTCATTGATTTAGACGAGTGATCTAGTTTCTCAAGTGTCATGATTTCATTGCTGGCTGTGACTATGAGGGACGAAACCCACATTTATCTTGATTTGAAGAGCAGCTTTAAGTGTGACAGCCAGTGACGTATCCCAGATGACCCTTCTCTGACCCACTTACAGCTGCAGAACTTAATGAACACCAGTGGCATTCGGCGAACCCATGGGGCGTCCCGCAGGACATGAGCGCTTGAGGAGCTGCTGGAGGACACCGTGTTGTTCAGAGCAGCATGACTCTCTTCTTTAGCTTTCTCTGTCTGCATTTCCGTCATATCCAAAATTTAAATGTGGTGGTCTAAATGGCACGAGAATCAACGTGATTTTTTGTGGTATATATGGTACATATGCTGCATGTGTGTATGTATATGTATTAGATGTGCACCGATACTACATTTCTCTGCCAGAACCAATAGCCGATTATTCAGAATTATTCAGAATATGATGTAATCTGCCGATAACAAAGGGGTTCGTTAGAAAATTAGTCCATGATTTACTCTCCTTCAAGACATCCTAGTTGTGTATGACATTCTTCTTTCAAACGAAAACAATCAGTTATATAAAAAATATATACTGGCTACATCCATCCATCCATCATAAAAGTGCATCCATCCATCATAAAAGTGCATCAATCCATCATAAAAGTGCATCAATCCATCATAAAAGTGCATCCATCCATCATAAAAGTGCATCCATCCATCATAAAAGTGCATCAATCCATCATAAAAGTGCATCAATCCATCATAAAAGTGCATCAATCCATCATAAAAGTGCATCTATCCATCATAAAAGTCCATCTAGCCATCATAAAAGTGCGTCTATCCATCATAAAAGTGCATCCATCCATCCATCATAAAAGTGCGTCTATCCATCATAAAAGTGCATCCATCCATCATAAAAGTGCATCTATCCATCATAAAAGTGCATCCATCCATCATAAAAGTGCATCCATCCATCCATCATAAAAGTGCATCTATCCATCATAAAAGTGCATCCATCCATCATAAAAGTGCATCCATCCATCATAAAAGTGCATCTATCCATCATAAAAGTGCATCAATCCATCATAAAAGTGCATCTATCCATCATAAAAGTGCATCCATCCATCATAAAAGTGCATCTATCCATCATAAAAGTGCATCTATCCATCATAAAAGTGCATCTATCCATCATAAAAGTGCATCCAATCTCTAGGTGGGAGATATTCTGATATTTGAAAATATATCGAGATATTTTAAACACGATATGGATTTTGGACATATCGATATATCGATATGTTGTTTATATTTACCCTGATTCCACTCGCTTGTTTGCCTTCTTCGTGCCAGCTCTCGCCCGCCGCCGCACTAGACCAAAATCTTTGCGTGTCACAGAACCCGCTACAGCTTAAAGCAGCTCCTCTAAACCTGCCAGTGCTGGAGGTTGAAGTCCGCAGATGGCTGCAAAGAAATGACAACGCTGTTCTTTTTGGCCAACATGCAATTCCATCGCTTACACACCTAGTACATGAGAGCCACACAATCACATTAGGTCAACATTCACTAACCAATCGCTTTATCACGCCCGCCTCAAGATCTCAGTGTTGTTACTTTTAACTTATATTTCATTCTGCTATTTGTGTTTGTAGTTTCAACCAAGGCCATGTCTCATCAATATCAAAGCGTCATGTGTTCGCCTGCCTCAAGATCTCTGTGTGTTATACAGCTGACTTTTTTGAATAAAAAGGCACATGTATTTATTTTTATTTTACAGTTAAATTATTATTATTATTATTTATGTAATCAAGGAATTTATTTGTATCTGAACAAACGAGAAGCACTTTGTTCATATGCACCATTTTGAGTTGTTTTTACTTTAGTCGAAAAGGCAAATATGCATTATTTCTTCCATAAAAGTGCATCAATCCATCATAAAAGTGCATCTATCCATCATAAAAGTGCATCCATCCATCATAAAAGTGCATCTATCCATCATAAAAGTGCATCTATCCATCATAAAAGTGCATCCATCCATCATAAAAGTGCATCCATCCATCATAAAAGTGCATCTATCCATCATAAAAGTGCATCAATCCATCATAAAAGTGCATCTATCCATCATAAAAGTGCATCCATCCATCATAAAAGTGCATCCATCCATCATAAAAGTGCATCCATCCATCATAAAAGTGCATCTATCCATCATAAAAGTGCATCCATCCATCATAAAAGTGCATCTATCCATCATAAAAGTGTGTCTATCCATCATAAAAGTGCATCCATCCATCATAAAAGTGCACATATCCATCATAAAAGTGCATCTATCCATCATAAAAGTGCATCTATCCATCATAAAAGTGCATCCATCCATCATAAAAGTGCATCTATCCATCATAAAAGTGTGTCTATCCATCATAAAAGTGCATCTATCCATCATAAAAGTGCACATATCCATCATAAAAGTGCATCCATCCATCATAAAAGTGCATCCATCCATCATAAAAGTGCATCAATCCATCATAAAAGTGCATCTATCCATCATAAAAGTGCATCTATCCATCATAAAAGTGCATCTATCCATCATAAAAGTGCATCCATCCATCATAAAAGTGCATCCATCCATCATAAAAGTGCATCCATCCATCATAAAAGTGCATCTATCCATCATAAAAGTGCATCCATCCATCATAAAAGTGCATCTATCCATCATAAAAGTGCATCTATCCATCATAAAAGTGCATCTATCCATCATAAAAGTGCATCTATCCATCATAAAAGTGCATCCATCCATCATAAAAGTGCATCCATCCATCATAAAAGTGCATCAATCCATCATAAAAGTGCATCTATCCATCATAAAAGTGCATCTATCCATCATAAAAGTGCATCTATCCATCATAAAAGTGCATCCATCCATCATAAAAGTGCATCTATCCATCATAAAAGTGCATCCATCCATCATAAAAGTGCATCAATCCATCATAAAAGTGCATCTATCCATCATAAAAGTGCATCTATCCATCATAAAAGTGCATCAATCCATCATAAAAGTGCATCCTATCCATCATAAAAGTGCATCCATCCATCATAAAAGTGCATCCATCCATCATAAAAGTGCATCTATCCATCATAAAAGTGCATCAATCCATCATAAAAGTGCATCCATCCATCATAAAAGTGCATCTATCCATCATAAAAGTGCATCTATCCATCATAAAAGTGCATCCATCCATCATAAAAGTGCATCCATCCATCATAAAAGTGCATCATAAAAGTGCATCCATCCATCATAAAAGTGCATCCATCCATCATAAAAGTGCATCCATCCATCATAAAAGTGCATCCATCCATCATAAAAGTGCATCCATCCATCATAAAAGTGCATCCATCCATCATAAAAGTGCATCCATCCATCATAAAAGTGCATCCATCCATCATAAAAGTGCATCTATCCATCATAAAAGTGCATCCATCCATCATAAAAGTGCATCTATCCATCATAAAAGTGCATCCATCCATCATAAAAGTGCATCTATCCATCATAAAAGTGCATCCATCCATCATAAAAGTGCATCTATCCATCATAAAAGTAAATTATTATTATTATTATTTATAAATATCTTATAAATATCTAAAATGAAAATCCTCTCATTTGATCACCCTCATGCCATCAGAGATGAAAACTAAAGAAGATTTTTAGATTAAATTTGGGTTCCTTGCAATCAGGATAAACACGGTTTAATAATTAGAAGCTGGTGAAACCAAAACCCTATAACTCCAGCTATAACGAACTGGATGTGTTTGATCGTAAGATATTTTGTGCTTTTTTTAGTCCATACGATGAAGTCCAAAGAGTATTTGATGTTGTTTGGATTTTTCAAATGTTGTCCATCATAAGAGTGCATCTATCCATCATAAAAGTGCATCAATCCATCATAAAGTGCATCAATCCATCATAAAAGTGCATCCATCCATCATAAAGTGCATATATCCATCATAAAAGTGCATCCATCCATCATAAAAGTGCATTCATCCATCATAAAAGTGCATCAATCCATCATAAAAGTGCATCCATCCATCATAAAAGTGCATCTATCCATCATAAAAGTGCATCCATCCATCATAAAAGTGCATCCATCCATCATAAAAGTGCATCTATCCATCATAAAAGTGCATCCATCCATCATAAAAGTGCATCTATCCATCATAAAGTGCATCCATCCATCATAAAAGTGCATCCATCCATCATAAAAGTGCATCTATCCATCATAAAAGTGCATCTATCCATCATAAAAGTGCATCCATCCATCATAAAGTGCATCTATCCATCATAAAAGTGCATCAATCCATCATAAAGTGCATCCATCCATCATAAAAGTGCATCCATCCATCATAAAAGTGCATCCATCCATCATAAAAGTGCATCTATCCATCATAAAAGTGCATCCATCCATCATAAAAGTGCATATATCCATCATAAAGTGCATCCATCCATCATAAAAGTGCATCCATCCATCATAAGTGCATTCATCCATCATAAAAGTGCATTCATCCATCATAAAAGTGCATCCATCCATCAAAAAGTGCATCCATCCATCATAAAAGTGCATCCATCCATCATAAAAGTGCATCCATCCATCATAAAAGTGCATCCATCCATCATAAAAGTGCATCTATCCATCATAAAAGTGCATCCATCCATCATAAAGTGCATCCATCCATCATAAAAGTGCATCCATCCATCATAAAAGTGCATCCATCCATCATAAAAGTGCATCTATCCATCAAAAAAGTGCATCCATCCATCATAAAAGTGCATCCATCCATCATAAAAGTGCATCTATCCATCATAAAAGTGCATCCATCCATCATAAAAGTGCATCTATCCATCATAAAGTGCATCCATCCATCATAAAAGTGCATCTATCCATCATAAAAGTGCATCCATCCATCATAAAAGTGCATCCATCCATCATAAAAGTGCATCCATCCATCATAAAAGTGCATCTATCCATCATAAAAGTGCATCCATCCATCATAAAAGTGCATCCATCCATCATAAAAGTGCATCTATCCATCATAAAAGTGCATCTATCCATCAAAAAAGTGCATCCATCCATCATAAAAGTGCATCTATCCATCAAAAAAGTGCATCCATCCATCATAAAAGTGCATCTATCCATCATAAAAGTGCATCCATCCATCATAAAAGTGCATCTATCCATCATAAAAGTGCATCTATCAGGGGGGTTAATAAAGGCCTTCTAATATTTATAGTTTATAAGTAATATTTTAGTTTATAAGTTTATAAATATCTTATAAATATCTAAAATGAAAATCCTCTCATTTGATCACCCTCATGCCATCAGAGATGAAAACTAAAGAAGATTTTTAGATTAAATTTGGGTTCCCTTGCAATCAGGATAAACACGGTTTAATAATTAGAAGCTGGTGAAACCAAAACACTATAACTCCAGCTATAACGAGAACTGGATGTGTTTGATCGTAAGATATTTTGTGCTTTTTTTTAGTCCATACGATGAAGTCCAAAGAGTATTTGATGTTGTTTGGAAACCCGATATTATTCAAAATATCTTATGTTGTGTAACACAGTACGAAGAAAGACATGCAGGCATGAGACTGAGTAATTATACCTATGATTATGGGTCATCCATTTCATAGTTTTGCAGATTGTTTTTTAATAAAATAAATGCATGGTGAGCAGGCACAAATCAGAATACATATATTAAAGCTGATTAATTATGTATAATTTCCTCCAGACACAGCTGTAATCCTCTCAGACCAGCGGATGTTTTCTGCAGAAAGGACTGAGAATGAGATTATCTGAAGACTCACCCAGCAGTGTCACTTCCTGTGTGATCCCATAGATGTCTATGATGGCCCAGAGCGGACAGGCGACACTCAGGCCGCAGTGGAACAGGATGGGCTCGCCGTCATTGATGCTGTAGAAGACCCGTCCGTGCCGGTCAGCCCAGAAGGCCAGGACATTGTCCCGCATGGCCAGCCTCTCAGGCAGCGCCTTGGCCCAGTATCCCGGCCGCGTCACCAGGTCAGGGCAAGCGTATTTGGGGATGTCTGCTAAGGCGAGCTCGCTAGGGTCTAAGCTGGTGAAGCTTGGCCCGGCGCAGATGTGCGTCCAGCCGGATGTTTTTGCCCTTGGCGTGCGGGTGAAAGCGGGGAGACCCGATGCTGGCCGGAGGGGCAGAGGTGCGGCGCTCCACTCCACTGCTGGAAACTGTGCAGTACTGCCGTCCGGCCACTGGGCGGTGCTGGAGGCCGGCATCTGTCCCAGCAAAAGAGCTCGTTACAAACAGCACTCGACACTAATGCAATACACACACGTGCCACATATGACTTATTAATATACTTTCATTATTAGCATTATTAAAGGCCTGCCATGACATCAGTTCTGATGGGTAAGAATGTTTTCTGCTCACCAAAACTTAAAAAAATACACAAAAAACAGTAATATTGTGAAATATATTTAAAAATGTGATTTATTCCTATGATTTCAGCATCAATTCTCCAGTCTTCAGTGTCACATGATCCTTCAGAAATCATTATGATGAAATGACGATCCAGAAACTTATGATTAGGATCAGGAGTTGTGTAAAACATTTCTTCAGGATTCTTTGATGAATAGACATATTAAAATAACAGCATTTATCTGCTTTGGCAACATTAAAAACGTCTTTACTGATCCACTTCATGCATCTTTGCTGAATAAATGCATTACATTTTTACAGTTCTTTCCCAAAATAAATAAATCAATTCTTACTAAGCTTTTAAACGGTAGTACAATGTTGGAAAAGCTTTCTATGTCAGATCAATGCTGTTGTTTTGAAGACTGGGGTAATGAGGAATAAATCACACCGCACTGTATATTCACACAGAGAACAGCTGATCTACACTGGAGGAATATTTCATAATATTACTGTTTTTGTGTATTTTTAATAAAATAAATGCATGGTGAGCAGACGAGACGTCACCTAAAAACATTAAAAATCAATGTATAATTTTAAAAAGATGATCTTACTACACATAAATCTCAGTTAAATAATTACAGTAAGTTGAAAGTTCACACAGAAACTCCAAAATGTAGTCATTTTTCAATTCCACTTTTCACTCGAATTTCAATGCAATCATAAATAAGAGCTAGT
>CM040932.1:7337321-7347321 GCA_023029165.1 Gobiocypris rarus | reverse complement strand
AGAGTCTCCACCTGAGATCCGATCAGCGCTTCAGACCCGCTCACACCTGTGTTAGAGTCTCCACCTGAGATCCGATCGAGCGCTTCAGACCCGCTCACACCTGTGTTAGAGTCTCCACCTGAGATCCGATCAGCGCTTCAGACCCGCTCACACCTGTGTTAGAGTCTCCACCTGAGATCCGATCGAAGCGCTTCAGACCCGCTCACACCTGTGTTAGAGTCTCCACCTGAGATCCGATCGAGCGCTTCAGACCCGCTCACACCTGTGTTAGAGTCTCCACCTGAGATCCGATCGGCGCTTCAGACCCGCTCACACCTGTGTTAGAGTCTCCACCTGAGATCCGATCGGCGCTTCAGACCCGCTCACACCTGTGTTAGAGTCTCCACCTGAGATCCGATCGGCGCTTCAGACCGCTTACACCTGTGTTAGAGTCTCCACCTGAGATCCGATCGGCGCTTCAGACCCGCTCACACCTGTGTTAGAGTCTCCACCTGAGATCCGATCGGCGCTTCAGACCCGCTCACACCTGTGTTAGAGTCTCCACCTGAGATCCGATCGGCGCTTCAGACCCGCTCACACCTGTGTTAGAGTCTCCACCTGAGATCCGATCGAGCGCTTCAGACCCGCTCACACCTGTGTTAGAGTCTCCACCTGAGATCCGATCGAGCGCTTCAGACCCGCTCACACCTGTGTTAGAGTCTCCACCTGAGATCCGATCGGCGCTTCAGACCCGCTCACACCTGTGTTAGAGTCTCCACCTGAGATCCGATCGAGCGCTTCAGACCGCTCACACCTGTGTTAGAGTCTCCACCTGAGATCCGATCGGCGCTTCAGACCCGCTCACACCTGTGTTAGAGTCTCCACCTGAGATCCGATCGGCGCTTCAGACCCGCTCACACCTGTGTTAGAGTCTCCACCTGAGATCCGATCGGCGCTTCAGACCCGCTCACACCTGTGTTAGAGTCTCCACCTGAGATCCGATCGAGCGCTTCAGACCCGCTCACACCTGTGTTAGAGTCTCCACCTGAGATCCGATCGGCGCTTCAGACCCGCTCACACCTGTGTTAGAGTCTCCACCTGAGATCCGATCGGCGCTTCAGACCCGCTCACACCTGTGTTAGAGTCTCCACCTGAGATCCGATCGGCGCTTCAGACCCGCTCACACCTGTGTTAGAGTCTCCACCTGAGATCCGATCAGCGCTTCAGACCCGCTCACACCTGTGTTAGAGTCTCCACCTGAGATCCGATCGAGCGCTTCAGACCCGCTCACACCTGTGTTAGAGTCTCCACCTGAGATCCGATCGGCGCTTCAGACCCGCTCACACCTGTGTTAGAGTCTCCACCTGAGATCCGATCGAAGCGCTTCAGACCCGCTCACACCTGTGTTAGAGTCTCCACCTGAGATCCGATCAGCGCTTCAGACCCGCTCACACCTGTGTTAGAGTCTCCACCTGAGATCCGATCAAGCGCTTCAGACCCGCTCACACCTGTGTTAGAGTCTCCACCTGAGATCCGATCAGCGCTTCAGACCCGCTCACACCTGTGTTAGAGTCTCCACCTGAGATCCGAGCGCTTCAGACCGCTCACACCTGTGTTAGAGTCTCCACCTGAGATCCGATCAAGCGCTTCAGACCCGCTCACACCTGTGTTAGAGTCTCCACCTGAGATCCGATCGGCGCTTCAGACCCGCTCACACCTGTGTTAGAGTCTCCACCTGAGATCCGATCGAGCGCTTCAGACCGCTCACACCTGTGTTAGAGTCTCCACCTGAGATCCGAAGCGCTTCAGACCGCTCACACCAGTGCTTTCCACCTGAGATCCGATGTGGTCAGATGCGCTGAAAGACCATAGACCCTCCCCTGGAAGAAATCAGGACAGAAGTGACTGAAAGTGGACAAAAGAGATGATTAAACACCAGGTGTGAACGGGAATCGGTCTCCTCGTCCCTTGAATTGAATTCTCGCAGACTGGTGGGCGTGGCTTTGGACTACAACATGCCCAGTGCATTATGGGTGTTGAAGTTTTCCTACCTATTCAGCCTTTTTCCATGAGTTTGTGAAGCCGTGAGTTTAACCACATTATCACATTATTACCTGGTCACTAAAAAACACAATGTAGCTTTTTAATAGCAAATCTATGTTATTAATAAAAATCATGGGGCATCTGCTCAAAACAGCTTGTGTGTGTTTAATCTCGTTTCCTTCACCTTGTGGTGTCTTGAAATTTCAATGGGAATCGTATATGTGTTTAAACGTGGGTCAGATGTCCAGATATTAGATATATCTGATTTAAAGTTTGGAGTATATACCACCTGTGAGACTGCAGCTCTGACATATACATTTATCTTAAACCCATATCGGTTGACTTTTAGTGTGCCTACACTCTTAAAATTCTGGATAAAAACAACCCAATGTTGGGTCAAATATGGACTAATCCAGCAATTGGGTTGTTTTAAACCTGTTGGGTTGTTTTAACCCAGAGATTGGGTTGTTTTAACCCAGCGATTGGGTTGTTTTAACCCAGAGATTGGGTTGTTTTAACCCAGTGATTGGGTTTTCTTAACTTTAACAGCGATTGGGATGCTTTAACCCAGCGATTTGATTGTTTTAACCCAGCTGTTGGGTTGTTTTAACCCAGAGATTGGGTTGTTTTAACCCAGCGATTGGGTTGTTTTAACCCAGCAGTTGGGTTGTTTTAACTTATCCCAGCAGTTGGGTTGTTTTAACCCAGAGATTGGGATGCTTTAACCCAGCGACTGGATTGTTTTAACCCAGCTGTTGGGTTGTTTTAACCCAGGGATTGGGTTGTTTTAACCCAGCGATTGGGTTGTTTTAACCCAGCGATTGGGTTGTTTTAACTCAGCAGTTGGGTTGTTTTAACCCAGTGATTGGGTTTTCTTAACCCAGCAATTGGGTTGTCTTAAGCAAACATTTAACCCAACCGCAGGGTTAAAACAACCCAACTGCTGGTTTAAAACAACCCAACTGCTGGGTTAGTCCATAGTTGACCCAACATTGGGTTAAAACAACCCAGCATTTTTTAGAGTGTATATTAGCTATGTCTTGCTACAAATTAGTATGACAGAACTACATATTGCAACAAAGCTTATAGTTTGGACTTTTCAATGGGCTCAACAAGTCATCACATGTGTGAGATACAGAGATAATCAATGGCCTGAAAAGTCAAAAACCTCACTCTGCATTTGAGTGATATAGATCTCAAACCCGCTGGGTAAAACGTCTGAAGAAGAAATCTTGAATTTCCTGCCTTTCATTGTCTAAGATGTTTACCAGTACCCATGTGATCCGGTTGGGCAATCGCATCTAGTGAATTACCAGAATGAAAGGAGTGACAAAAACACCAAGTTTTCCCGACTGTGTCCCAGTGCATCAGCCTTGCACTTCATGCCAAGCCATACATTCAAGCATGTTAAACCAGACTGAAGACACAAGTTCACCAGTGCCTAAAAATAAATCATTCATCATAGCATTCAATAGATGCAACCATGCTAGTCGTGTATGCATTGTGCAGTGGTAAAGCAACTGCTCTAGGCTGAACTGGTTCCTAGGGCGGGGACTGAGCACACAATGAGAAATAATGGATACCAGATAGAGCTTTATTTGTGAATATGAAAACAAAGAATATTCTGTGGGGTATAATACTCCAGCGCCGCCACTCAATCACATCATGACTCATTCCTAACCTTTCCATGTACATGCATGCACGGGTGTGTGTGGTGAGCTTGCATGTACAAACCATGTGCTCGAAGTTTCACTCATAAGGCACAATCCACCGATTTAATATCTCATTACTAAACCTACGCTCCTCCTAAAAGAACGTCCCAAATTCAGAGACTTTTGCTATCTTTTTTTATTGGAAGCAACTCTTTGATTACAAATTGTTTTAGTTCAGTGATAGTTCTTAATATTTGGTTTGATGACCTTCATTTGAGCTTCAATGGCGCAAGAACAAACGAAAGCAGTTCACGTGATCAACATCACACATTTTCTTATGTGATTAGTGACCTAGACTCTTGTTTCAACCCATGTCTGTTTTAAGCCAGCGATTGGGTTGTTTTAACCCAGCTACTAGGTTGTTTTAACCCAGCTATTGGATTGTTTTAACCCAGCGATTGGGTTGTTTTTACCCAGCGATTGGGTTGTTTTAACCCAGCTATTGGATTGTTTTTACCCAGCGGTTGGGTTGTTTTAACCCAGCTACTAGGTTGTTTTAACCCAGCTATTGGATTGTTTTAACCCAGCGATTGGGTTGTTTTAACCCAGCTATTGGATTGTTTTAACCCAGCGATTGGGTTGTTTTTACCCAGCGATTGGATTGTTTTAACCCAGAGATTGGGTTGTTTTAACCCAGTTATTGGATTGTTTTAACACAGCGATTGAGTTGTTTTAACCCAGCTATTGGATTGTTTTAACCCAGCAATTGGATTGTTTTTACCCAGCGATTGGATTGTTTTAACGCAGCGATTGGGTTGTTTTAACGCAGCGATTGGGTTGTTTTAACCCAGCGATTGGGTTGTTTTAACCCAGCGATTGGATTGTTTTAACTCAGCGATTTGGTTGTTTTAACCCAGCGATTGGATTGTTTTTACCCAGCGATTGGATTGTTTTAACCCAGCGATTGGGTTATTTTAACCCAGCGATTGGGTTGTTTTAACCCAACTATTGGATTGTTTTAACCCAACTTTTGGATTGTTTTAACCCAGCGATAGGGTTGTTTTAACCCAGCGATTGGATTGTTTTAACCCAGCGATTGGGTTGATTTAATCCAGTGATTGTTTTTTTAAACTCATCGATAGAGTTGTCTTAAGCAAACATTTAAAGGTGAACTATGTCAAATTATTTTGAACAGGCGACCTCTAGTGGACGGAAAAGTTACATAGCGTAGCTTTAACCCAACCGCAGGGTTGGGTTAAAACAACCCAATTGCTGGGTTAGTCCATTTTAAACCCAACCCAGCATTTTTTAGAGTGTTTGGTTTGATGATCTTCATTCGAGCTTCAATGGAGCACGTCACACGCCACAATACGAAGCACTTCACATGATCAACGTCACACATTTTCTTATGTTATTAATGACATATACTCTTGTTATAAACCCATGTTTGGGTCAAATATGGACAAACCCAACCAATTTATTTTTTAAACCCAACAGTTGGGTTCATATTTGACCCAAACATGAGTTGAAACAACCCAGCATTTTTTAGAGTGCACAATCTAAAATATTTCTGAAAATGTTTTAGCATGTTCGGTACAGTCAATGAGCATATATTTTAAGGTATCAAAATCCCATGAAATGCTTTTATTTCAACTTGCACTGATCTAGAAGGGTAAATAAAATGGAAACTGTGTGTCTAAATGGTCTTCATGGGGCACAGTCTGTGAACAGTCAACCGGGGAGATGGAGGAGTGTGTAGAGGAAATGAATTCACACAGCTTCTCTCTATAATGACTCTGTTATTACATAATGTCTGTTATTAGAGATATAATCATCTTCTTTGTTGAACGCAATACTCAAATAGGTAAGAAGAGATTGCTCCATGCAATGAATAACTTGAACATCACCAGTCATCTTCTCACTCCTACGCAGCTCACACTGTCATCCCAATTTAGTTCAGAAGCTGGCATACACGAGTGATATTTGCACAGGAAATCAAGATATTAAACATCTCTACCCGCATTAAATCAGATTACAATGCTTCTGATTTCTGTTGCAAGACATGCCAACCAATGGACAGCCAATCCGTCTCTTACCGATCAGTGGTTTGGGTGTTGTATTCCCCATTATTCCCAGTAATTGCTTTCCCTCGATGACAAGTGGATCGCGCCTGGTCCGTCCATTTATGATCAGATATAGGGATGTTTTTCGCAATCACAGCTGTGTGAGATCTCAACGCGTCTGAGAGTCACGGCGTCTTCATACTATCATGCACACACTCACACACAGAAGCGGCATTTCAAGCCATTGGCGTCTATTGGCGCATTGGCCAGTCAAACCCTGCCCACGCCTCATCATGTCCACTGGACGCTCCCGTTAGACATCGCTAGCGCGCGGCGTCGGTTCGTAAAACTGGTGCGTTCTCGCGTTCAAAAAAAGAAAAAGGGACGTCGGTGCGAACGCGGCGATCTCAAGACGCATTTTTAAAAAGCCGAACTATTTTTAACTTGCCACGCGCCTGAAAACGCAACGCTGATAACAACACGTCTATGTCTTCTCCGACGCCCCGCACTGAAGGCAAAGGCGTTCGCACGCGACGCGTTCTGGTGTTTTGAACAGCTGTGAATGCGAGGCTTTTTCCAAGTTGAACTATTTATAACTTGATGCGCGACGCTCATGGCGCGAGACGCGACGCAAGGGCCAAAGGCGTTCTGAACGGCGCGTTTATGCGTTGATCAACAAATACACCACAATGCAACTAACTACAATGTTCGGCTATCTTCATTTGTCGTTTATTATCGCAGCGGAATTTTGTCACGTAGATGAATGCACGCAAAATATATCTTGGTATGCTACTTATTATAGGTCATGATATTGTACTCCAGAGAATTATGCATTTCCAAAAATCATGGTAGCTTGTATTTTTTTGTAAGCAGGGTTGCCAAGTCCGCTGTTTTCCCGCGAATTGGGCTACTTCTGTACCCACATGAAATAATACAAGAGTAAAATTACAGTAAAATTACTCTAGTAAATACTATAGTGTTTTTGAACCGTACTATAGTAAAGATACTACAATAAATTGTAGTATATTATAGTATTTACCACACTTTGTTAATTTACTGTAGTATATTTAATATTGTATGTTTCAAAAACACTACAGTATTCACTAGAGTTGTTTTACTATAATATACTACAGTATTTTTTCATGTGGGTATGTTTGACATACTGCATTTAAAGGCACAATATGTAAGATTTCTGAATTAAAATATCCAAAAACCACTAGGACAGTGTTATATATTTTGTTGACTTGTGTACTTACTTTATCCCAAACATTTCCAAGAATTTCAACCAGCGTGTGTCGCATATCAATGACATCATAGCGGGTTACCCTCCGATAGTGTAGTAACCATGGCAACACCATAGCCTCTTTAGTATATGATGTGCTTTATTAGACAGGTGAGCAACTGTTTGGATCACTGATGGATAGAAAATTGGATTATCGCACACGCTGATCTCCAGCGTTTTCAACGTGCAAATTCACTCCCTGACAGAAGATGGCGCTTTTAATTTGATTGTAGAGCAAATAGGATTCGAAAGAAACTCACAATCGAATCCGTTTGATCTGCAATCCCATTTGTCCTAAAGTTCCTAAAGAGACCAGCAGCTCTACATTCATCCTGCCTCGTTGCATCTTCTTCTCCGCACAACACAACGAAAGACGATCCTTTGGGCATCAAGCGCAGTGGTAGCGTATAAATATCCAGCTATAATTTTAATTGATATTTATTTAGATATACAATGGTTACACACTTAACCATTGTTAAGTGTTTTTATCTTTAAGACTGGCGAATCTATAGTGCAATGGCAAGGCAAACGAACTCCACCGCACTCCGAGAGTGCCCCCTAGTGGTCGTAGCATTTTTGTTGTGTTGTGGCTTGATTTCTATGTGTGAATTTATAAACATAAGTTTTAAAAGCTTTTAAATTTTGTTGTGTTGTGCACTGCTGGGCCACCACTTCCTCTTCGTCATGTTTTACTGTATCTTCAGCAGCTCAAAAGAGCCAATTTCATTGGTCGTTTTTAACCGCGGCACATAAAAATAAAAACGAACCATGTGTTTTTTTTTAATGACACTTTTACGCCCAGTGTTTTGTGCATTGGTGTGCACACTCACATTGGCGCCCTTTGTTTAGTAACACAGCATTAAACGTCAGTGCTAATAATGCACGATTACTGTTAGGCCAGCTGTTAGAGAGCCTTTCGTTTGATATAACACTGATCTTGGCATACATTGACTGGGATATTTTGAGTTTTGGAATGATAGTTGATCTGGCAACCCTGTTGTTAAGTGACTAAATAAATATCTATAGATGCAGGTCAAGCTTATTTCATTCAAATAATAAATATACTAATATATACACAAAAGCTCTGAGAAGGTTCAACATTAAAGAAGAGTTGCTTTATCTAAATCACCATTAAGAATTAAACTTAAGCATTTTTTTATAATTTCCCTTTTCCCCAGAAATCGATATTAAATGATGTAAATGCATCCCTGCGATAGCAATCAGGCCGCTAGATTTCAAAGCACTTCAAGCCGAGATGAAGAACGGATTAGTAGCTAAATATTCCGTGGCTACAGAATAATTGTGGGTATTTTTTGAAAATGAAACAAGCCCTTATGAGGAAATCCTCTCTCTCTCTCTCTCTCTCTCTCTCTCTCCATCCCAACCCCCATCCCATCTCCTCACAACCTTGACCGCTGGGATCCATGCAAGCTGCTTCCTGTCTTGTGAGCTGTGGCTGTCTCTGAGGAGCCTTGTCCAAACAGACCTAGCCCATGATTGCCGGCCGCAGGCCAACCGATTAAATCTGCCCCAGATCTCCTCAGGAGAGGTTATGCTCTCATTATATCACCTGGAGTGACCACTGGCTTCAGACAGCAACGAGACCCGCGCTCATGCCATATTCATGCATGTGAACTCTTCTCCCAATGCCTAGAAAGTTTTAGCTACGCTTATATGATCTAGTCCAAAAGACCTGGTTACAGTTGTGGATGGTCTACCTTCTGTCCATTCAAAGTTGCAGATGTACCGTATGCACAGTATTGAAGCGTCGCATAACACATCCCATGTGTTCAAGAGAACGGAGTCATCACTTCCTGGGAAACTGGCTCAAAATATCAGCAATAAACTGTATGTTACTCAATCGGGCTCTTTCCCCACCATCAATAGTGAGTGTTGTCTCAGAGCGTCAGGAGAAACACACACACACACACACACACACAAACACATGTTGTGTTTCCATGTTTTATGGGGACATTCCATAGGCGTAATGCATTTTATACTGTACAAACCGTATTTTCTATCCCCCTACACTGCCCCTGCCCCTAAACCTACCCATCACACACACACACACACACACACACACACACACACACACACACACACACACACACACACACACACACACACTACCCATCACAGGAGACATGCTGCATTTTTACTTTTTCAAAAAACATCACTTAGTGTGATTTATAAGATGTTTTCCTCATGGGGACCAAAAAAATGTCCCCACAAGGACAAAAATTTGGATATTGCCATCTTTGTGGGGACATTTTGTCCCCATACCGTAGGGATTACCAGTCCACACACACACACACACACACACACACACACACATATATGCATCATAAACGAGTGTCGTCTCAGAGTGTCAGGAGAAACACACACACACACACACATCAAATAAGTGTCGTCTCAGAGCGTCAGGAGAAACACACACACACACACATCAAAAGAGTGTCGTCTCAGAGTGTCAGGAGAAACACACACACACACACACACACACACACACACATCAAATGAGTGTCGTCTCAGAGCGTCAGGAGAAACACACACACACACACATCAAAAGAGTGTCGTCTCAGGGTGTCAGGAGAAACACACACACACACACACATCAAATGAGTGTCGTCTCAGGGTGTCAGGAGAAACACACACACACACACACACACACACACACACACACACATCAAAGGAGTGTCGTCTCAGAGTGTCAGGAGAAACACACACACACACACACACACACACACATCAAAGGAGTGTTGTCTCAGAGTGTCAGGAGAAACACACACACACACACACACATCAAAGGAGTGTCGTCTCAGAGTGTCAGGAGAAACACACACACACACACACACACACATCAAATGAGTGTCGTCTCAGAGTGTCAGGAGAAACACACACACACACATACACTCAATCAATCGTGTGAGACGCTTTTGGAGGAACACACACACACACACACACACACACTCAATCGTGTG
>CM040932.1:7269821-7334821 GCA_023029165.1 Gobiocypris rarus | reverse complement strand
CTGGAGGAACACACACACACTCAATCGTGTGAGATGCTGCGATGCCATTGGTCCACTGGTTAGTCCAGTCATCCAATCACAGCCTCTGCTGAGGCAAAGTACATGAGTTTATTGTTGCACATCGAGGGATTTATTCAGTAAATGTGTTCGTTTTATGCCCAAAATGTGCATAGAAATGTACTTTAATATAAGAGCTATTACACTGTAATACAGATGTTGCAGGTTTTGATGAAATCCGTGTTTTTAAGATTGAAATGGCGACCCTCTACGGCACATTCTGTCATGGCTCTAGAAGGCAAAGGTTCACACAGGAGGAACGTCTGAGGCGGAGACTAACAACATGAATCAAAGGATGCAAGCTCTTAGTTTGGGATAGAACGGTGTCTTGCAGTGGGATGCATACTTTCAGCTCCTGTTGCAAATATTATATTAAATATTACATTATTTTAGGGATGACGTTTATTAGTTCATTCCACTAAGCATGCCAACGACAGCAGCTCAGTCCACAGACCTTTTCCTGGACATTACATCCCGTCTCCGCTGGGAACAGCTGACACAGATCCGTCAGTCCCATTTCAGCCGTCGGCATGGTCAGGGATGGCAATCAGGACACTGTGACTCGACATTAGATGAAATCTCTACGAGACAATCCTGGAAAGGGACGCTATTTGGCATGAGACTAAAGTTGTACCAGCATTGTAAAAAAAAATTATACGATCAATACGTTTTGATTTTGATAAGTTATACGAGATTCTAAACTCATAATTTAAGTTTAAATGACTTGTTGATTATACTTAAATTAAGGCAGCAACAACTTGGACATTTTGTACATTTAAAGAGGGTCATTTTATTTTAATATGTTCCTTTAGGTTCACTTATAATGTTACAATTTTATCACACAAAAACCCAACAAATTATAAGCGGAAAAACTATTATTTTCAAACCTTATTCTGAGCCTCTGTCTGTTATTAAGGCGCGGCTCCTTTAAGGCTTGTCCGTCAGTGTAGACAGCGTCAGTCATTATAACGGCTTTTGGTTGCTTTAGATGCGACACTCACATCCAGTGTAGGCAAATATCAGCCATTAACATAGACTGTAAAAAAATATGGACGTAGTGTCCGTGACGTCACCCATAGGTTTCTGAAGAACGTTTCTGAAGCCTAAAGTATGGCCGAGCTGGCGGTTGCCATCTTAGAAGCGAATCGCGTCACTCCCGGATAACAGAAAATGGGCAAAAGGCGGACCTGGGCGGAGCAGCGCGGCTAGCGCACATGAAGATTAAATGTCTATGGATGGAAGATATTAGCGGTTGATTTTGAACATTTGAATCACGATTACTTTCCAGTTTACTCTGATGAGGACACCAAAGGCACTTTATAGTGATACTGACCCACAGTTTATGATTTCAGTCTACAGCTAATCACAGTCTGGACGATTCTGGAGTATAACGTCCATATCGTTTTAAATAAAATAATATATTAATAAATTATTTTTATTAAAAATAAATTATTTGAAATCAAATTATTAATACATTAAATTATATTAGACTTTCACTCACGGAAAAAATGAAGCCCAGGCTTCTTGAGCAGTCTGTTAGTACAATTAACCCCACAGCATGCCATTTTATAATGATTGTGAGATAATGAGATAATCCCGAATGCAGAGATGACAAGTTCAATGGTATATATATTCTTTTTCTACTAAATTACAGTGCCAGTAAAGGTATGGCAGAGATCAGGGCTAGGGCAGGTCTAGCCGGGCCCAGATGCCAGTAGGTGGGGCCTATGGTGCCAGTAGGTGGGGCCTATGGTGCCAGTAGGTGGGGCCTATGGTGCCAGTAGGTGGGGCCTATGGTGCCAGTAGGTGGGGCCTATGGTGCCAGTAGGTGGGGCCAATGGTGTCAGTAGGTGGGGCCTATGGTGCCAGTAGGTGGGCCAATGGTGCCAGTAGGTGGGGCCTATGGTGCCAGTAGGTGGGGCCAATGGTGTCAGTAGGTGGGTCCAATGGTGTCAGTAGGTGGGGTCTATGGTGCCAGTAGGTGGGTCCAATGGTGTCAGTAGGTGGGGCCTATGGTGCCAGTAGGTGGGGCCTATGGTGCCAGTAGGTGGGGCCTATGGTGCCAGTAGGTGGGGCCAATGGTGTCAGTAGGTGGGGCCTATGGTGTCAGTAGGTGGGGCCTATGGTGCCAGTAGGTGGGGCCTATGGTGCCAGTAGGTGGGGCCTATGGTGCCAGTAGGTGGGGCCAATGGTGTCAGTAGGTGGGGCCAATGGTGTCAGTAGGTGGGGCCTATGGTGCCAGTAGGTGGGGCCTATGGTGCCAGTAGGTGGGGCCTATGGTGCAATGATATATAACTATTAGGCGATGTCTCGCTCTGGAGGTGAGCTTAGGTGTGTCAAAACGAGCTATGAAACATGAAAAATATTAAGCTATGAAACCTGCAGGATGTTATAATGGTACCAAAACATCTTATATGTCAAAAGATCAAGGCACATTCTATTCTGCATGTCCCTTTAAGTGGAAAGCATTATGAAAGTGGAAGCATAATGCTCTTTGAGAGAGGATGCAGTCACGCTGTTGGCAAGGTTCAGACTATGGCATGCGATGGAGTGACTAGTCTTTGGACTGCGAAGTGTTGCGTTAGCAGTGTTCTAATTCCCGGCAAGTTTCAAAGACACAGGAGAAATGTTAAGCAGATGGCCAACTGGGAGGACTGCATGTGGTTGTCTGAGCAGCAGGGGAATCTTGTCCAAAGCCAAACTCACAGGTCTAATGGCAAAATGAGTCATAACCACTGTCTAAGTGGGCTGAACGTTTTCATTAAACGCATGGGCCAAATGCAACAGCTATGATTTATAATATAATAATACTCCAATTAGGATTTTTGGAACTGATCGTCGATCACAGGAATTGAAGAATTATTTATGGGATGCTCCAATCAGGATTTTTATAGACATTCATTCAGGGCCTGAATTTCATTTCTGAACATTAAGTGAATCTCGTGGGGATGTTTTTAGACTTTCTTCAAAAAATATATAATTATCTCACCTAAATGTTTGATCACGCGGTGCATTTTTGTTTTTACAACAGGGCAATTGTAGCACAATAGCTTACACACAGCACAAGCCTGATCTCAAACTCTGAACTGGAATCACAAAAAAGACAAGGAAACAGATCAAATAAACAATTTACAAGCAGAAGCACAAATAGAATAAAGATGCAAATAAAATAAACAGTGCTTTAAGTTTTTTGACTGTCATTTTAAGAGCTGCACGCAAAACCGAATGCATTTACATGCATATTCATCAAGATGGTTCGTTCATACATTTGTTTGTATTTGACAATTTAAGCACGATTTGATACTCGCAAGCTTTTACTGAAGCGTGTGTGTGTGTGTGCACTTTGAGTCAATTATCCCAAAGCGATTCAGCCGATAGCGATCGGTAGCCGATCAATCGGAGCACCCCTAAATAATATATAGTAAAAAAATCATGCAACTGCTGTTCCCTTGGCTGAGCTGTTTTGCCACAGCATGAATAAAGTGCTGGATTCGCCACTGATTCCCTCAAGAATGCCTATGGGTTTTATAATGGGTTTTTTTTTATTTATGAGAAAAATAAAGCCTGTGGCAGGAAAATAAAGCCTACAGGACTCACTCCAAACGGGATTCGAACCGGGGTCTCTGACGTGCTTCTACGCAGCTTCAAACATAATTTGCTAACGCGCCTCTTGAGGCCAGGTGAGCGAGGTTTACACAAACAGCTCTTACTGGCCTACGTTACACCCCCTAAACCTCACTCCCATCTGGGTCACGGCACCAAATGTGACCGGTCCTACTCAACCCACTCCAAGCGGGATTCAAACTGGGGTCTCTGGCGTGGGAAGCAGGCGCTCTAACAAGGACGCTAAAGACAACAGCCGTTAGCGTCAGTTGCAAGTGTAACCCCTCCTGTTCGAACCGCCCCACTCCAAGCCGGACTCAAACCTGGGTCTGCTGGCATGAGAGTCAGACACTCTAACAAGGAGGCTAAAGGCTGCAACCTCTAGCGTCAGTCGCTAGAGCGTCTCTTGAGGTCAGAGGAGTGAGGTTTACACACACAGCTCTTACTAGCCTACGTTACACTCGCCACCCTAAACCTCACTCCCATCCGGGTCACGGCACCAAATGTAACCGGTCCTACTCGACCCACTCCGAGCGGGATTCAAACTGGGCTCTCTGGTGTGGGAGGCGGGCGCACTAACAAGGATGCTAAAGACCGCAGCCGTTAGCATCAGTCACTAGCATGCCTCTTGAGGTCAAGGGAGTGAGGTTTACACACACAGCTCTTACTGGTCATCAGTTACACTCACGCCCCTAAACCTTACTCCCATCAGGGTCACGGCACCAAATGTAACCGGTCCTACTCGACCCACTCCGAGCAGGATTAAACCGGGGTCTCCGGTGTGGGAGGCGGGCGCACTAACAAGGACGCTAAAGACACAACTGCTTACATCACTCGCTATTGCGCCTCTTGAGGTCAGGGGAGTGAGGTTTACACACACAGTTCTTACTAGCCTACGTTACACCCCCTAAACCTCACTCCCATACGGGTCTCGGCACCAAATGTAACCGGTCCTACTCGACCCACTCCGAGCGGGATTAAACTGGGCTCTCCGGTGTGGGAGGCGGGCGCACTAACAAGGACGCTAAAGACCGCAGCCGTTAGCATCAGTCACTAGCATGCCTCTTGAGGTCAGGGGAGTGAGGTTTACACAAACAGTTCTTACTAGCCTACGTTACACCCCCTAAACCTCACTCCCATCAGGGTCACGGCACCAAATGTAACCGGTCCTACTCGACCCACTCCGAGAGGGATTCAAACCGGGGTCTCCGGTGTGGGAGGCGGGCGCACTAACAAGGACGCTAAAGACCGCAGCCGTTAGCATCAGTCACTAGCATGCCTCTTGAGGTCAGGGGAGTGAGGTTTACACAAACAGTTCTTACTAGCCTACGTTACACCCCCTAAACCTCACTCCCATCAGGGTCACGGCACCAAATGTAACCGGTCCTACTCGACCCACTCCGAGAGGGATTCAAACCGGGGTCTCCGGTGTGGGAGGCGGGCGCACTAACAAGGACGCTAAAGACACAACTGCTTACATCACTCGCTATTGCGCCTCTTGAGGTCAGGGAAGTGAGGTTTACGCGCACAGCTCTTACCTACATAACGCTTACCACAGACCTTATTTTACTTATAAATTGAAAAACCCCATTATAGAAAACCTTAGCCAAATTTCTGTCTCATAGGGGCTGGGGCTTATATTTATTGCATTATGATTGGTCAAGCGGGGGCATTCTGAGGTCAAATATATCTGAATAATGACTGCTATCCATAACACCTTTAAGAATGTGTAGAACATGAATGAATGCGGTTGCATTAGAATAAACATTTAAATTCTCACAGCTGAATAGGTTCATGTCAAACTCTTCTTATGTGTAAAATAACATATAGAGCATCAGCTATCAGGAAACATTTCTTGGGGTGGAAATGACCAGCAAAATAATTAATACAAATCCAATGCATCATTATGGAAATACTATATTATGTATATCATTTTGTCAATTAAGGCAGGATGACCAAACGACGTCAAAAACTTTCCAGTGGTTATGCTGCTAAAGCTATGACTGACTGGAGGCCATTTGTGGGCTAGATATCTTTTCTTATTTTGATCTCGGAAGCCTATTCAAAAAGCAGGAGAGCAGATATGCCATCATTTACCTATAATATATAACAAGATTGTGGTGGGGTTGGTTTAGTGGTAAACATCAAGCAAGTCTTTTAGCCAAATCATTAACATTTATAGCCTAATTTGGGGAAATGTCCTTCTGACTATTCAGACTCTCAGAATATTCCCTTTAAATAAATCACAAGTTATTCCAGAGATACAGTTTTAATGCCTTGATTACAAAGAACTTAAATGTTCAAATTAGCCGTGAGTTTTAAAAACCAATGCAAGATTAGAAAAACAATGTTGAATATTTGGTGGTTGAGGAGATTCCCCCTTCTTTATGTAAAGCGCTTTGAGTACCCAGAAAAGCGCTATATAAATGTAATGAATTATTATTATTATTAATTATTATTATTATTTGAGACTGAAACTGAAATGCAGGAAGGCAAGTGCTTGTACACGATCACACTGAGAAAGATGATGAAGCAACTGACCTTATTAACTCAGAACACCATGACGGAATGGACTGTGCATCCAATGGATATCCGCTGGGAAACCGCTTTACATATCCAGACTCGCAAAACTGGCATTTACCCAAATATGCCCAAAATTCAGCCCTCGAGGTCTTAAATTTCCAGTTGCGTGTTTGTAGAGTATCAGAAGTTTCATTTGAGTGTCATGTTCTCTAAAGTGCCGCAACACATAAACGGACAGACGATAGTGTGAACCTTGACAACAGAGGTCGACCTGCCTGACAAACCCCTGAGGTCAACAGGGGTCAAATACCAAAGGAATATTTTAATCACTCTCCTAAAGAGGTATTTTTCCATGTAGAGGAACACATAACTGACCCGAACCTGGAAGAACAGTCTAAGTGTGGAAGACCACCTAGTGATGGTAAAGATAATACATAACCAACGATCAATGGTTACTATGGGACAATTATACACTGAACAGACTCTGAAATCTGATTGGACGAGCTGCATTTAAAGCTGGTGCTAAATAGCCAATACACACAAATTAGAGATGTATAATTCTGGAAAAATTATTTGGTTTAAAATAGAGATCACGATTTTTAATTGACTAAACAAATGAAGTTCTTATTAAATGTTAATTGCTGCAGTATATTTAAAAATATCTAATTCATTTGAATTAATGATTCAATGACTCACTCGTAAAGACTTCACTTGTTTAATTACTGGATGAATCAGAGTTTTTAAACAAATCTCTTGAGTGAATGATTCAATGACTCACTCATAAAGACTTCACTTGTTTCATTACTGGATGAATCAGTGTTTTTAAACAAATCTCTTGAGTGAATGATTCAATGACTCACTCATAAAGACTTGTTTTCATTACTGGATGAATCAGTGTTTATGAATGAATCTCTTGAATGAATGATTCAATGACTCACTCATAAAGACTTTACTTGTTTCATTACTGGATGAATCAGTGTTTTTTAAAGAATCTCTTGAGTGAATGATTCATTGACTCACTCATAAAGACTTCACTTGTTTCATTACTGGATGAATCAGTGTTTTTAAACAAATCTCTTGAGTGAATGATTCAATGACTCACTCATAAAGACTTTACTTGTTTCATTACTGGATGAATCAGCGAATCTCTTGAGTGAATGTTTCAATGACTCACTCATAAAGACTTTACTTGTTTCATTACTGGATGAATCAGTGTTTTTTAAAGAATCTCTTGAGTGAATGATTCAATGACTCACTCATAAAGACTTCACTTGTTTCATTACTGGATGGATCAGCGTTTTTTTAAAGAATCTCTTGAGTGAATGATTCAATGACTCACTCATAAAGACTTCACTTGTTTCATTACTGGATGAATCAGTGTTTTTAAACGAATCTCTTGAGTGAATGATTCAGTGACTCACTCATAAAGACTTCACTTGTTTCATTACTGGATGAATCAGAGTTTTTAAACGAATCTCTTGAGTGAATGATTCAATGACTCAATCATAAAGACTTGTTTTATTACTGGATGAATCAGTGTTTTTGAACAAATCTCTTGAGTGAATGATTCAATGACTCACTCATAAAGACTTCACTTGTTTCATTACTGGATGAATCAGTGTTTTTGAACAAATCTCTTGAGTGAATGATTCAATGACTCACTCATAAAGACTTCACTTGTTTCATTCCTGGATGAATCAGCGTTTTTGAAAGAATCTCTTGAGTGAATGATTCAATGACTCACTCATAGAGACTTCACTTGTTTCATTACTGGATGGATCAGCGTTTTTGAAAGAATCTCTTGAGTGAATGATTCAATGACTCACTCATAAAGACTTCACTTGTTTCATTACTGGATGAATCAGTGTTTTTGAAAGAATCTCTTGAGTGAATGATTCAGTGACTCACTCATAAAGACTTCACTTGTTTCATTACTGGATGAATCAGCGTTTCTTAACAAATCTCTTGAGTGAATGATTCAATGACTCACTCATAGAGACTTCACTTGTTTCATTACTGGATGGATCAGCGTTTTTGAAAGAATCTCTTGAGTGAATGATTCAATGACTCACTCATAAAGACTTCACTTGTTTCATTACTGGATGGATCAGCGTTTTTGAAAGAATCTCTTGAGTGAATGATTCAATGACTCACTCATAAAGACTTCACTTGTTTCATTACTGGATGAATCCGTGTTTTTGAATGAATCTCTTGAGTGAATGATTCAATGACTCAGTCATAAAGGCTTCACTTGTTTCATTACTGGATGAATCAGCGTTTTTGAACAAATGTAATTGATACCATCTTTATTTGGCCTTCAAGTTATTTTCAAAAGGTGATTTACTCTATTTTGATCACTACTGTAGACATCAGTGTTTATATCCAAACCACTTTTATTCCAGTACCTCTGTGATAATATCAATGATTGAAAGTCGGTTATTATACTTTTACAACTCTCGCTCGGCCATGTGCTCCAGCGATTTTAAAACAGTTATGGAGTATTTGTGGTAAAATCCCATTAATGCATATCTGTATTGCTACAGCTGTCAGTGACTTCCAAATGAAGTAGTTAGTATGCGCATATGGTTCCCAGACACAAATGCTTCATTGTAGTGACTTTTTTTTTTACAGAGAATTTAAAAAAAAATCCTACAAAGCAAAACTGTTTGAAACATTGTCAATGTGGAGAAATGTCTATGTCCTTGTTTCCGTTTGACTGGCTTTTTCAGAGAGACATGGACATCAACAACAACAGGCATCTGATATCTTGAGGTCAAAGGGTGGTTAACGTGGGAACCAGCATAAATAGCACATTACATCTTTGGTGGAACTGCATCTTGCAATTGCCCATTTCTCTGAGGGAAAGCTGTCCTACATCATGTAAAGGGGTACAACAAATGTGCAGCCCTCTTGATGACAAAGGACTGATGGTAATTCCCCTCCTACTCATGTAGTGCAATGCTGTTATTCCCGAGAACTCCGCTGTTGAAAACCAATGGAATGTAGCCATGTGTTCTAAATAGGGTTTACGCATCATAAGATTTAATGGGATCCATGTGAATTTGAGATTAATGAGAGGTGAACTGAATCTTTTAGTAATACTGAAGGTTTAAGGGAACCCTAGTTACCATGTCACCAAAACTATTTGAAAAGTTTAAATTTAATAAGATTTTTTTTTTTCAGGAGAAATTGTGAGCGATGCTATCTTTAACCTTTCAGTAATACTAGTAGGGCTGGGCGACACATCGAATATTAGCATATTATCATGTTATCTCCTTTATTAACTCTGATGACAGCTGAGAGGTGGCTTCTCTTTTAGATATACAAGGATGTGCACTCATATTACCATGGGTACGTCTTAATCAGCTCCCTAGCTCATGAATCAGTATATCGTGTTCACTAATTAGCGCACTGGTGAAGACATTAGGACACTGATGATTATATTTCCGGCGACGTGACAACATCACTATTTCAGAGCTGATATCTGTCTGACTTTACTTGCAATGTTATTTAAAATACATTATTATAAATACTGTAATAAAATAAGGGTTTGTATTTTTAAAAACATCTATCGCGTGTCGTTATGTGTAGTGAGTTTGGTCATGTGATTTAAGTTTGCGCTTCAGGGAACATAGTGAGAATCCAACATTTCAGTGCACTGGAAGGATTCTGCAAAGCCCTTAAAATGGCCGACTCCCTGATCAGTGCCCTGACTACTGAACTAGATTTTTGAATGAATCTCTTGAATGAATGATTCAATGACTCACTCATAAAGACTTCACTTGTTTCATTACTGGATGAATCAGTGTTTTTGAACAAATCTCTTGAATGAATGATTTAATGACTCACTCATAAAGACTTCACTTGTTTCATTACTGGATGAATCAGTGTTTTTGAACAAATCTCTTGAATGAATGATTCAATGACTCACTCATAGAGACTTCACTTGTTTCATTACTAGATGAATCAGTGTTTTTGAACGAATCTCTTGAGCGAATGATTCAATGACTCACTCATAAAGACTTCACTTGTTTCATTACTGGATGAATCAGTGTTTTTGAACGAATCTCTTGAGCGAATGATTCAATGACTCACTCATAAAGACTTCACTTGTTTCATTACTGGATGAATCAGTGTTTTTGAACGAATCTCTTGAGCGAATGATTCAATGACTCACTCATAAAGACTTCACTTGTTTCATTACTGGATGAATCAGTGTTTTTGAACGAATCTCTTGAGCGAATGATTCAATGACTCACTCATAAAGACTTCACTTGTTTCATTACTGGATAAATCAGACTCCCTGATCAGTGCCCTGACTAATGAACTAGGGAACTGATTGAGATGCACCCTATGAATAGAAGAAAGTCCCGCCTTCTAAATAAAAGAGCCAATCGCTGATTGGTAAAGTCTTTGCATCACTGCAGCTGCCATTAGAAGCTCAGGTTGCAATAGAAACAGTTGCTGTGTCCCAATTCACATACTATCTGTCCTAAAGAGTATTCGAAATGAGAATTAGTGTGATTAATAATCAGGATATCACCATCATTATATTCAAATAACACATGAGAAGAGTCTCCGCATGTAGAGATCTTTTGGCAAAGAGATAGGAGCTGCACTTGCATGACTGAAACAGCTGCCCAACAGGCATTTCAAAGATGGCCGCCAAGTAAAATGAGTCTGAAAGGGACTTGGGTTGTAGCAATCACAGACATGTCTGTTGAGTGCATGAAAGCAATGGCCAATCGGAATTGTTTCAGTTGGTCAGAATCCACAAAATACCGCTCAACATATTTGTAATTGAATCCAAAAATGGGATGACTGACGGTGATAATCATGTAGAAGACTGTTAGTCAAAATAGATCTGTGCATGAAGTCCTGGAGTGTAAAAGCAAACTAATAGACCTGCCATTCATTGTATGTTGTTGTTGTTGTTGTTCTTCATGTGTTTCTCTGTTCAACAACCACACCTTTTGTAGGAAGATTGCCCTGAAATGCAAAAAAATTAAAATAATGATATTGAATAGTCAAAATTTGGTAAAATATTGAGATATAAGTGATGCTTGCTTACTCAAAACAGCATGGTCTCTGCATGGCAAAAAAACAACCTGGAAATGCCTTTGCATTTAAGTATGTGTCAATAGGCTGTTTGTCAGTAACTGACAGAACAATTAGCTTATGAAAGTTAAAAGTTGTATAAACAAAGGCATCCACAGCACAGTGATGTCATTAGTTACAGATGTACAGTATTTATCTCAGAAGCCCGAGATAACACAGCTGTTCTGTCCTTTGAATGCTATTTTAATACCCTTTCAAGCAACTCCAAACTGGCCCGCGGGGGCCCGTGTCACCTCTCCTGCACAAGGTTAACAACACCCTGAGAGCTGTCACCAGAGCACTGGGGCCCTTGGGGAGGTGGGCCATACCACTCTCCATGGGAAACAGACATTGCAGGATATTTTTGGGCTAAAGCACCCGTTTGAATGTTGTTTTTTGACCTTGGGTCTCAGGCATAACGGATGCTGGTCTTGCTCCCAAGTGTGCATGAGATCTTATTGTACTTATGGCTCAATCAGTTCATATAACATGATATTAGACAGAATTAACTGCAGGTAACTGTTGCCAGAACTGCCAGTAAATGGTACTACTGAGAGATACTGTTGGCCACCGTAGCTTCTCTATGTGCTAATTCACAACCTCACCACTAGATGCCGCTAAAATTCACACACTGCATCTTTAAGTTGCTGGGCAATGTTGCCATCAATGGTCAAACAGGTGAGACACAGGGTCCACGATTAATCTAAAGTATCCAGATAGAAATATATTGCCCATTCTCAATGGGAAAGTGCCCAAGCATTATTGCTCAAAAAAGTTGCCCGTGTATCATCACCTTAAGGAACTACCTGTTTGTCCAAACAATAACATATAGGGGTTGGACACTGGAACTGAAACACTGGCCAATATAGTCTTGGAGATTTCCAACTATACATGCACAGTGGCCAGTCTTCACTGATTTCACATCAGAGCCGAGTGTGAAGGCTGAATTAGCAGAGCAATAGCACAGATACATCAAAAATTCACACAACATATCTTATATTAGAGCTCAAAAGAGGTTGAATTGTTGGTGCGCTGGCTCATCTGTGACCAGGACAGCGAGTCTTCATGGTGTATTGAGAGCTCTTGTCTCCAGGGTAATGTCGGCTTACACCACTAACCACACCAAACAAGAGTAACTGTTGGCGCAAGAGGAAGCTGTCTGAAAGGGATTTAACCCAAATTGTACCCAAAAAACATAAAACCACAGCTGCTTAACTCACTACAGAATGAAATGCACACCTAGGGTTTCACTTTACGGTTTCCTCCAAAAGTGTTAATTGGGAGCTCCAGAGAGTCAATAGTCATGTTTCCACTGTGGGGCATGCTAGTGTGTGCCAGTTGCCTTTCCAGTATCACTTCCGGGGCTTTCTCGGGACCAATGCCAGGGTTTTTTTTCCCACCGAATACCTTGGTCCAAAGCGGGTCAGCTCGGGCAAGAGGAGTGGTTGCGAACAAAGCCGGAGTTGATCTGCTTCCAATCAGCAGCCAGAGTATATAAACAGCTGCTTACCTCTCCTCAGTCTCAGATGTTCTAGCATCCTCCCCACCTCTACCTTTCTCTTAGGTACCCTACATGATCTTTAAGTCACTGTGGGGGTATATCACAGCTCGAGGTGAAGCTGCTTCATCGAGCCCCTCATCAGTAGACAGCAAGCAAAGTAAGCTTAACCTAAATATCTTAAGATTATATGGGCACATGAATTTGTTAAAACGGCTGATTTGATCATGTTAATTTTGCAATCTTGCTAGTTTTTCGATTATTTCTCTCTGATTCGTTTTCGGTCGGTGAAATGATGGGTGTGTGTAACTCCCAGAGAGTTCTTCTGGCCCGACGGTGGAAATGCATTGTGGTTTTGGGCTCGGTGCTACTGCTATAGCCAAACCTTTGCTCACTGGTGCCAATGCCAAATGTTGGTTTCATTGGTACAAACCTTGGGCAAACATGAAACATGTATTGTTCTCTGATGAGTCTACTTTCCGACTTTTGCTGCTCAGAGTGAAACATGGTGGTGGATCAGTGATGATTTTGGCTGCGATATCATGGCATTCCCGACTGTGCTTGATCTCCACGTCACTGCCAAGGACTACCAAACCATACTGGAGGATTTGAATCGCTCAAACATTGGTTAAAACGTTGGAAACTGAAGGGAGTGCCGTGTATCTAGGGCTGGGCGATATATAGAATATTAGCGATAATATCGCAATAATTTTGACGACGAAGTAAAATTTGGAAATATTGTGAATATCGAATATTTCAAATTCAACATGCATTCTTTCCCAAAAAACATTACCAGATAACGCACAGGTCTGCTTCCACCATTCACTAAACATCGGAAGCTGAAGAGTTAAATATATACGCAGCGCATGACAAAGAAAGCAACAGAAACATGCGCGCATGAGAGGAATAATAGCGCGGCGCGGGACTCTGACCTGAAGCGCACACGCCTTTCAGACAACATGCGATCGGGATTCAGCTCTTTCATGGATTATTGGGTTTCAATGGTCAAACAGATGTAAAGATGCACGTCCTGGCGAGTATTCAGATAAACACAGTAGTGTGTGTCTTTAGAGAATGCAAACAGAGTCGAGTGAGGAATCGTGTGTTAGTGTATTGGGTCCGTGCAGCTCTTAAAGGGCCGGAGCTCATATTCTGTGTAATTTAATGTTCATCAAACAACAATGAAAAAATAGAAAACCACCTCATGCTTGGCTAAACAACTTCAATATATTTATTAAGGATCAGTGTAGCCTATAGTTCATTTATAGAGGTTAGACTGAGCAGTTTTTATATCTATCTATATATATATATATATGATTTTTGATTTATTTCTTGACTTGCTACAAATAGGCCGAACATAAAGCACTGTTTTTGTCATATTAGTTTGTAATTTGCATGTAATAAAAAAAGATACAACTAAAAATCTAAATTGTAATTATAAAAGTACCATGATTTAAGATTTTGGTCATCCCAACCTGTTCAGTAAACGCAAACATGTTGTATTTAATTTGGTTCAATATAAATAGTTTCTGTTGTTTTTAATGGGGACAATATATATATATATATATATATATATATATATATATATATATATTTTTTTATTTATTTAAAAGCAATTGCAAACATATCGAGATATATATCGAATATCGTAAAAATGCTGACAATATCGAGATTTTTTTAGATATCGCCCAGCCCTACGTGTATCAACAAAACACACAGCAAGACAATGATTTGATGAACATGAAAGTGAAGTTGAAGATCTCCCATGGCCCATGGTTATCAGATCTGAATATGTTTGAGCAACTTAGGGGTGAAGGTCAGAAAATGTTTTCCTCCACCAGCATCATACTGTCATGGCCACTGTTCCTGCAGAGGAAGCTCAGAAACCCTCTGGCCACTGTGCATCTGTCATTCCCAAGACAAACTGATGCTATATTTGGCAAAGGTACCCCACACTAATAAATGATTGTGTTTCAGTGTCGTTGTCCAACCCCTGTAGAAAAACAAAAACAATTGCTTACACCTTAAAGGAACACAATCCATTGTTTTTAGATATTCAACATCTTTCCTACATTTAGATATGTGGGCAAATGCATTTTTGTCTCAGTGCATGCATTGTTTTAGTTTGGCAGGGTCGCCGCTAGCTTAGCTTAGCATAATGCAGCGTTTCTCAAACTGTGGGGCGCGCCAAACGAGAGGAAATGTTCCTTTTTATGCCTTATATGGTAACGGGAGCTCAAATCTTCCGGAATCTGGAGCAAGACCGCGCACTAGAGTAAAGAGCGACTGCGGTGTGTGTGTGTGTGTGTTCAACACGTCATCTCAGTTTAATTTTTGTATTAATGGTTACAAATGAAATGTTTAACCTTTTGTGCGGTATCCAGTTTGTTCCTATACTGTAATGAAGCAGGACTCATGGTAAGATCCATATGCAAGCTTTTAATACAAAAGGAAGCGTGGTCGTACAGGCAGGGTCTGAGCAGGGGCGAACAGGAACAGCAAGGGCTAGGCAGAATCGTAGTCAGGGTACAGGCAGTAGATCGAGACAGGCGGATATCATTCACAGAACAGTATACGAGGCAAGGATCAGGACAGGCAGCAACGGGTCAAAAACAAGAACAGGCCAGATCAATCACAGGCAGACAGGATACAAGGAACCGCTCAGAATAGTCACAAGGAATCAAGACTTCGCCCCCAGGTGGTATGTGTGACAGTCCTTTATAGTCCAGGTAATGCGTATCAGCTGGCTGTGGTGATTAGTGTGGAGTGTGCATGGTTTTATGTGGCAACAGGTGATTGGTGGAGTGAGTGCATGTGATTGGTAGAGAGGATTGTGGGAAGTGTAGTCCAGACACTGACAGGAGCCGACCGTGATCATGACACATACATAGGATTTTTATTTCTGTGCCCCTGAGAGTATACGGTCCCACATATGGGATTTAAAAAGACATCACTGCCAGAATAAAATTGTGCTTTTGCGCGTTGGTTGGCGCTGAGCCAGAGACGGACGCGCTCAGCGCTGTCATATCAATCAATCAATCAATTTTTATTTATATAGCGCCTTACAGCAGCCAAAAGGTGCACAAGGCGCTTTCCAAAACAAGCATCAAACGACAACATAAAAACAAGTCCAACCAATCAAGACCAGCACTAAGAGTCAAAGGCTTGATTAAAAAAGTGTGTTTTCAGATGTGTTTTGAAAACACTCAGCACCGTGATGTTACGGAGGTGCACAGGAGTGCATTCCACAACTTTGGTCCTTGAACACTAAATGACCGGCCTCCAAACTTTTTATACCTGTATGTTGGGGTAACCAGAGAAATATGATCAGAGGAACGGAGTGTTCTGGCTGGCTGATATGTTTTTACTAGTTCAGTGAGGTATACTGGGGCCAAACCATGGATGGCCTTAAACACAAACAACAGAATTTTATACTCCACCCTAAACTGCACTGGAAGCCAGTGAAGCGAGCGGAGGACCGGGGTGATGTGTGACCGTTTGATGTATTAGAGAGAAGGCGTGCGGCTGCGTTTTGTACCAGTTGAAGGCGACTGATGAGTGATGTATTTAGTCCAGTATAGAGGGCATTACAGTAGTCGATCCTTGAGCTGATGAAGGCGTGAATTGCTTTTTCAAGGTCGGCTCTGGACAAAATATTTGACCTTACTAAGAAGTCGTAGCTGGTAAAAACTCGCCTTCTCTACTGCACCAATCTGTTTATCATACTGCATGTTTTTGTCCAAAATAACACCCAGGTTATGTACAAAAGAGCAAGCTGAGGTGTCATAGGACCAAAGCTACAAGCACTATTAGATGAATCCGGGCTGAACAGGATGTACTCAGTCTTTTCCTCGTTTAAATGAAGGAAATTCTGGGAAAGCCACTGTTTGATGTCCTGAAGACAGTTATAGAGAGGATCCAGTGATGAACGATTACTCAGAATCACAGGAGGTAAATCTGGAGGTCGTCGGCATAGAAATGAAAATTAACGTTGTGTCTGGAGATGAGTTGCCCAAGTGGCAATATGTAGAGTGAAAACAGAATAGGACCGAGAATGGAACCCTGCGGTACTCCAGATGACATAGGGGCAACTGAGGAGGCAAAGTCATTGAGCATTACTGAAAAGGTTCTATTAGTGAGGTATGAGGAGAACCAATTCAGCACCACTTTCTGCAGACCAGCAACATGTTGTAGACGAGAAATGAGAATTGCATGATCCACAGTGTCAAATGCAGCGGTAAGGTCCAGTAAAACTAGAACCATAGAGTTTTTTCTGTCAAGTGTTTCAAGAATGTCATTATGTACCCTCAGTAACGCAGATTCAGTACTATGCCTGGTCCTGAAACCAGATTGAATGTATCCCCAATGCTGTGTAATTGCAGATGAGCCTGGAGCTGGGAGTAAACAAGCTTCAGGCTCACAACTATGCAGTGTTTTCAACCTCATAATGTTTATTTTAGGTTTCAGCCATTTTAATACACATAAGCACTAGTGAAACAATACATTTGGAGTTTGTAATACACACTGATGTCTGTGGAAGCAGCAATAACAATCTATTCAAATGTAATTTGCCGACGTGTGTTATTCACATCATAGTGGAAGTAACTATAAAGTTTACTCTATTCTTCTCGGAGTTCACCGGCCACTTTCTTGCATGTATTTCGGGAGAAACTGATGGCAGATAGGATTCTCTGAAATGCGTCGCAAAGAAACATTGCTGCGCCCATCTCACGTTAAGATTATTTATTAAGGTTTTTAAACGACCAAACACACTCACTTACACATTTTTGAGAATCGGAATATCAGATAGTTGATGACATGGTACGCAAGTTTGTGAATATTTTGAAATAAAAAAAGGAAAAAGGAAATTAAGGCGATCTGTTATTGTGGCTGCGGTGTGTCACGTGAGAAATGACGCGGTGCCATGGAAACATTAACCTTTGCCACATCATATCTCTGTGAGATGGGGTTTTCAGGTGTTGCTTCACTGAAAACGAAGTACAGATCTCAGCTGAACATTGAGCATGACTTGAGAGTGGCAGTATCAAGCCTGCAAACCCGCTTTGAGAAATTGTGCAATGCAAAACAGGCCCATTGCAGCCACTAATGCAGGGATAACCTGCCGAATGGATTTCTTTTTTTACAGTTTGCAAAGTGGCACTTTTATATCTTATCTATTTTTGAAATTAGTAAAAAATTTGACACAGCTGCACTTTTATTTTCTTTATTTTTGAACATTCTGTTATTATGTATATAGTTTGTATTTTAGATGCAACTTGTTACACTGATAATACTTGTTAGTTCATTGGAACGTGTTAAGCTTGTTGCGCATTTCATTAGCATTGTGTTGGGGCGATTGGTGTAGGTGGGGCTTTAAAATTCCCCCTTGTCTAAAGTGGGGAATGACCAAAAAAGTTTGAGAACCACTGGCATAATGAATGGAATCCTATGTTACCAGCTAGCAAGTCCAGCAACACATGAAATCCCACAACTTCCGGCAACTTTCCGGCGTGAATAGGGGATTTCATGTGTGCTGTGATATCTCTGCAGTAGCAGTGCTGCGCCTGTGCTTCCCCATAATATAGTCCCAAATTAATATCTGCCTAGGAAATTAATCTGCATCGCTCTTTGTACTCGTTGTGAATACACAGGTCACAAGTAATTAGGTGGGGTTTTTTATTTTTTGATCACTTTTACTCGGGACATGCTAGCTGGCAACATAGCATTCCATTGATTATGCTAAGCTAAGCTAGCTGTCAAACTAAAACAATGCATGCACTGAGACAAAAATGCATTTGCCCACATATCTAAATGTAGGAAAGATCTTGAATAAGCCCTGTTTCTAAAAACGCTGGAGTGTTCCTTTAACATAGGCACTATTCAGAAATTACAAACGGATGTTCATCTTACAATTCACAGTAGTTTCCAGCTGAAATTAACACTAGAGGCAGTAAAACACCAACAACCTTTATTCCTTTTCACACAAATTATGATTACTGGACAGATTATCGATTATACTAAGATTAAAACACTTTTACCATAGGTCATGATTTGATGCACGTTCATCTGTTTTGGACTGAACGTGCTTTTAGCGCCACTCACTGACCATAATGTAAAGTAATTTATTCTTAACATATTCTCGTTTTTCCAGTGCGTTCTGGAAAAGTCAATCTCTCATCTTTGGCATTGATTGTACTGTTTTCCTATACAGGTATATATTCATAGATTGAGTTTTAGTGAGCATTTGCAGATTCAAAATGGACAACTACAGCTTAAGGCTTTTTGACAGATACATGTAAGACCTTTTCGTAGAACGAGCCTCCTGGAGAGGGGAACACAATGGCTGTAGTGGCCAACAATAGGATTGTGCATGTCAGCGTTACTGTTTTGCTGGTTTCCAAGGCACATCACAGTCACATGACTCGCTGAAACAGCTGCGGCGTGTGCAGCGGTGGAAGTCTGAAGATAGCTTGCTTGTTTTCTTGCGATTAAATCTGCTTATTTTGGCACCCTCTTGAAGTGTTCCTCCCTAACACAAAAGTATTGTGAAGGGGACTTTTTCAAACACAAAAAAAGGCAGAGGAAGGATCTATTTAGATACAGCGCTCTGTTTTCCTCAGAAGTTAGTCCAAGTCATGCTAGTCACGTAGATATTGGACTCTTCAGAGGGACCTTTCAACACCAAAACCAGCTTTTGTATTAGCATAGATGAAATTACCACATATACACATACGCATATATCACCATCCCATCCATTCTCCAAACCGCTTATCCTAGTCACAGGTATGCTGGACCCTATCCCATTGTCTCAGGTGGGGAAAACACCTCTGACAGATGGCCAGTCCATCACAGATATTATTTTTTTATATACCACAGCCATATATAAATAACACAGCCAATATACGCACCTGTAGACACATGTACTCAGAATTAATTTCATTACACCCCTTAAAATATCACAAGCTTCCATATCTTTTTCGCATTAGATCTGGAGCCGAATCACAGCGGTGTAAACATGACATTAGAAAGATGGCAGACTCATTATTTTACTCTCACACAGAGATTGGCAGATCTATTAGTGAAATCTGTTGACTTTATCAATCTGTGTCTCATTAAATGCCAACGGTGAGCGCTCAAACATGGGGAGAAGCACTTCTTGTTTATTTTTGCATTAAGTTTGAGTGCCTGTAACACCAGAAGTATTAAAGATATCTTAATATCCTTTTAGATTCTGATTCTTTTCTTTTGGTATCTTATTATATGGCATCTTATTTTAATGGTTCAATCCCAAATATTGGGACTGAGATATAACTAAATCAAATATAGATTCTTATAATCACACTTTTGTGCCCCAACGTGACCATTTCAGTGGATTTTTGACACTCTGAGAGGTGTATTGTATGCAATTGTTTTGATAGAGGGAAACAAGATACATTTCTGGTTTGACATTCTCACACATTCACCATTAAATGGAGTAAGTATCAGCTGTGTGGAAAGTGAACCACATTTGGTTTTACGTAATTTCAACATGCAGCCGCATTGAGATCTCCATATCTCTAGGACTGAACTATTTCGGACCTTAAAAATGAAGATTTCAAAAGAAAAGTTTGTTATGAATTAGAATCTGGAGGGATATTAAGATATCTTTAATACTTTAAGAGTTACAGGCATGCAAACTTTGGAAAAAGGTCATTTATGGCACTCAGACGGGTATATTCTATGCAATTGAGTTGATAGAAAACCACGAGATACATTTCTAGTTTCAACATTATTTGCTGTTCAGATATTCCTCTTTAAAATAAAATTAAAGTGTCAGCTGTGTGCAAAGCGACCCACATTTGGTTTTTGACCACTGAAAATGTGTACAATTGACCAGTTTACTCATGGAGCCGCATTGAGATCCCCATATCTCTGGGATTGAACCATCGAGGGCCTTAAAAATTAAGAAACCAAAAGAAAAGTTAGTTAAGAACCAGAATCTAAAAGGATATTAAGATATTTGTAATAGTTCTTGAGTTACAGGTACGCGAACTTGGAGCAAGAACACACAAGACGTGCTTTTTCCCCATGTTTGAGCGCTCACCGTTGGCATTTAACGAAACAAAGATTGATAAAGTCAACAGATTTCACAAATAAATCTACCAATCTCTGTGTAAAAATAAAATGATGCTGCCATCTTTTACACTCTGTAATTTGGCTCTTGTTATAAAAGATATTAAAACCAAAAATTTAAGATGGGGAAGTTTCTGAGATTTGGTTGATTTGACATGGAATGACCCTATATTCCAGCACATGTATTGTGAAATATGGAGAATTAATGAACACAGAAAGTTTTTGGTTGAGGAAAGATCCACCCAGCATACAGGGAGACTACATCAACAGGTATAAATATAGCGGGTCCACCCACTGAGAAAAAAAAACACAACAATTTCCCCCCCAAAAAAGCTGCAAGGATGAAAGTCTGTCAGGGTGTTAATTGCAGGGTCACAGATTCCTCTGCATTACGTAACGGTTTCCTCAGCGGACTGGTTAAACGATGAGGGGAAATGAGCCTGTGGTTTCTCAGAGTTTCTGGCCACCTTTTGCTCCTCTGCCCGGGCCCAACATCCGTGCATACATGCCCTTCTTCCCTTCGGCTTCTCGCTGCTCCCCATGACATCAGTTTCAGCCATGTGTGGGAAAACTCTGGGCCCCTCGCCTCTGAGTGGGACACTGATACACGCCAAGAGCTGTGCGCAGGGGCTATTTTAAGAAGCTGTAAATATGGGAACTTCCTCTGTGTAAGGGTATCTCATATCTCAATAGATCGTTTTACACTATTAACAACAAGCTTCAAGCACAGTAAGCCGTGCTGCCATATGCTTGACTACATACTTACTTACTGGAATGAACCAGCAATGACTGTTTTAGTTAATGTAAGGAGAACAGCTGAAGAACAAATGCACTTTGACAAAAGTCTAAGACCAGTCAACATGGCCTAATGAACAGAAACTGACTGCATAATATTATTATTATTATTATTATTCAGGTTTGACTCTAGTATGGAGCACCCACTTGTTTCACCCAATCTATTTCATATGGATAAAATCTTACTCTATATATTTCCTTGTTAATATCCTGTTTGCTCATCACAGAATTAAAGGGATAGTTCACTTTGAAATTAAATTTTGATATGTTTTAGCTTACCTCATGGGCATCCGAGATGTAGGAGCATTTGTTTCCCCAGTAGTTTCAATTTTGATAGTTTTAGGTCAAACCGTTCCTCATATAATGCAGGTCTATGGTCACCACCTCATAGAGCATACACAGAGAAGTCCAAATTAAACAAACCCCCATCGTAAGTACACACTGATGGCCTAAGACACCAAACCAGCCTCAAAGGAACGAGTCTTCGTTCTTTGTGTGAGAAAACGAACAGTATTTATATCGTTTTTACCTCTTGTACACCACTACGTCCGACTGATCCGAGGGCGCGCGTGCGTGTTTCCTGTTGTGACATTCGCGCATTCTGGCTTTAGTCTGCGCAAGCGCGGAAAGCGCCGGAAGATGCGATCCGCCATAAAATAATAATAAGAAGAAAGCGCCCGAAGTGGATCTCTTGCGCGTGTACGTCTCACCTTGTTTACACAAAACAGAGATTATAGGTGAAACGGCTAATAGAAATGGTACTAATTTGCGCTTATCCTGGATGTTTAAACCAACGTAAATCTCTGTTTTGTGTAAACAATGAGAGACGTACACGCGCGAGAGATCCACTTCAGGCGCTTTCCGCGCTTGCGCAGACTAAAGCCAGAACGCGCGAATGTCACAACAGGAAACACGCACGCGCGCCTTCGGATCAGTCGGATGTAGTGGTGTACAAGAGGTAAAAACGATATAAATACTGTTGGTTTTCTCACACAAACCGCTGGTTTGGTGTCTTAGGCCATCAGTGTGTACTTACGATGGGGGATTGTTTAATTTGGACTTCTCTGTGTATGCTCTTTGAGGTGGTGACCATAGACCTGCATTATGTGAGGCACAGACAAGAACGGTTTGACCTAAAATGATCAAAATTGAAACTACTGGGGAAACAAATACTCCTACATCTCGGATGCCCATGAGGTAAGCTAAAACATATCAACATTTAATTTCAAAGTGAACAATCCCTTAAAAATAAGCGTGATCCTTTGTATCGTGTGACCAGAAAGTGCTCTATATTATAAGTGCTTTCCTTATCATCAGCCATCTTTAAGTTCCTAAAGTGCCTCTATTATGATTTTTCGGATATTCCCATCCATGTAGTGTGTATTATAGCTAAGTTGTAAAGTCGAAAGTGGACGATAAAAAAACGTTATTGTCTCCCAAAAGAAAGAATCGACTCTGAACCGCCTAAACGAGTCGTTTGTATTTCGAATCTCACTGCGTGGCGTTTCTACATCACTAGAAGGCACATTTGCATCATGTTTGTCCGCAAGCAACTTGACAAGACCTCAAACACGTCATTTTACTGACGACTGCTTCTCCAAATCTTGGAGTTCAACGCGGGATTCGCTTGCTCTGGAAAGATGGGTCAGTACCAGTTTATTTGGATCAACTAGCTCCTCAGAATCACAACCTGTAAGTATGAATAATTATTGTGTAAGTTTCTGGCTAACTGGCTAACTCACGTTATTACTGTCTTACTGAAATACTTCTGAGAATACTCATCACTGAGAAATGTCCTGCTCAATCATCTTTCATCTCTTTCATCGATTCGGACTCATGCTGGGATTGATGTGGTAAAATCGATGCCATCGTAACTGTCTTTATAGGGTGTACAATCGATGAGCTTTAGGAATCCTCTGGAGCTGAAGTTCAGCTCTACGGTTACGGGCGTTTAGCTTCTGACAAGTGCTGTGAGCGGTAGACCAATCACAACAGACTAGCCATCTGACCAATCAGAGCAGAGTAGACCAATCACAACAGACTAGCCATCTGACCAATCAGAGAAGAGTAGACCAATCACAACAGACTGGGTCATCTGACCAATCAGAGCAGAGTAGACCAATCACAACAGACTGGGTCATCTGACCAATCAGAGCAGAGTAGACCAATCACAACAGACTAGCCATCTGACCAATCAGAGCAGAGTAGACCAATCACAACAGACTGGGCCATCTGACCAATCAGAGCAGAGTAGACCAATCACAACAGACTGGGCCATCTGACCAATCAGAGCAGAGTAGACCAATCACAACAGACTGGGCCATCTGACCAATCAGAGCAGAGTAGACCAATCACAACAGACTGGGCCATCTGACCAATCAGAGCAGAGTAGACCAATCACAACAGACTGGGCCATCTGACCAATCAGAGCAGAGTAGACCAATCACAACAGACTGGGCCATCTGACCAATCAGAGCAGAGTAGACCAATCACAACAGACTGGGTCATCTGACCAATCAGAGCAGAGTAGACCAATCACAACAGACTGGACCATCTGACCAATCAGAGCAGAGTAGACCAATCACAACAGACTGGACCATCTGACCAATCAGAGCAGAGTAGACCAATCACAACAGACTGGGCCATCTGACCAATCAGAGCAGAGTAGACCAATCACAACAGACTGGGCCATCTGACTAATCAGAGCAGAGTAGACCAATCACAACAGACTGGGTCATCTGACCAATCAGAGCAGAGTAGACCAATCACAACAGACTGGGCCATCTGACCAATCAGAGCAGAGTAGACCAATCACAACATACTGGACCATCTGACTAATCAGAGCAGAGTAGACCAATCACAACAGACTGGGCCATCTGACCAATCAGAGCAGAGTAGACCAATCACATGTAGATTTGCTTGCTCTGGAAAGATGGGTCAGTACCAGTTTATTTGGATCAACTAGCTCCTCAGAATCACAACCTGTAAGTATGAATAATTATTGTGTAAGTTTCTGGCTAACTGGCTAACTCACGTTATTACTGTCTTACTGAAATACTTCTGAGAATACTCATCACTGAGAAATGTCCTGCTCAATCATCTTTCATCTCTTTCATTGATTCGGACTCATGCTGGGATTGATGTGGTAAAATCGATGCCATCGTAACTGTCTTTATAGGGTGTACAATCGATGAGCTTTAGGAATCCTCTGGAGCTGAAGTTCAGCTCTACGGTTACGGGCGTTTAGCTTCTGACAAGTGCTGTGAGCGGTAGACCAATCACAACAGACTAGCCATCTGACCAATCAGAGCAGAGTAGACCAATCACAACAGACTAGCCATCTGACCAATCAGAGCAAGAGTAGACCAATCACAACAGACTGGGTCATCTGACCAATCAGAGCAGAGTAGACCAATCACAACAGACTGGGTCATCTGACCAATCAGAGCAGAGTAGACCAATCACAACAGACCATCTGACCAATCAGAGCAGAGTAGACCAATCACAACAGACTGGGCCATCTGACCAATCAGAGCAGAGTAGACCAATCACAACAGACTGGGCCATCTGACCAATCAGAGCAGAGTAGACCAATCACAACAGACTGGGTCATCTGACCAATCAGAGCAGAGTAGACCAATCACAACAGACTGGGCCATCTGACCAATCAGAGCAGAGTAGACCAATCACAACAGACTGGACCATCTGACCAATCAGAGCAGAGTAGACCAATCACAACAGACTGGGCCATCTGACCAATCAGAGCAGAGTAGACCAATCACAACAGACTGGGTCATCTGACCAATCAGAGCAGAGTAGACCAATCACAACAGACTAGCCATCTGACCAATCAGAGCAGAGTAGACCAATCACAACAGACTGGGCCATCTGACCAATCAGAGCAGAGTAGACCAATCACAACAGACTGGGGCCATCTGACCAATCAGAGCAGAGTAGACCAATCACAACAGACTGGGCCATCTGACCAATCAGAGCAGAGTAGACCAATCACAACAGACTGGACCATCTGACCAATCAGAGCAGAGTAGACCAATCACAACAGACTGGACCATCTGACCAATCAGAGCATAGCAGACCAATCACAACAGACTGGGTCATCTGACCAATCAGAGCAGAGTAGACCAATCACAACAGACTGGACCATCTGACCAATCAGAGCAGAGTAGACCAATCACAACAGACTGGACCATCTGACCAATCAGAGCAGAGTAGACCAATCACAACAGACTGGGCTATCTGACCAATCAGAGCAGAGTAGACCAATCACAACAGACTGGACCATCTGACCAATCAGAGCAGAGTAGACCAATCACAACAGACTGGGCTATCTGACCAATCAGAGCAGAGTAGACCAAACACAACAGACTGGGCCATCTGACCAATCAGAGCAGAGTAGACCAATCTGACCAATCAGAGCAGAGTAGACCAATCACAGCAGACTGGACCATCTGACCAATCAGAGCAGAGTAGACCAATCACAACAGACTGGACCATCTGACCAATCAGAGCAGAGTAGACCAATCACAACAGACTGGACCATCTGACCAATCAGAGCAGAGTAGACCAATCACAGCAGACTGGACCATCTGACCAATCAGAGCAGAGTAGACCAATCTGACCAATCTGACCAAAGTAGACCAATCACAACAGACTGGACCATCTGACCAATCAGAGCAGAGAAGACCAATCACAACAGACTGGACCATCTGACCAATCAGAGCAGAGTAGACCAATCACAGCAGACTGGACCATCTGACCAATCAGAGCAGAGTAGACCAATCACAACAGACTGGACCATCTGACCAATCAGAGCAGAGTAGACCAATCACAGCAGACTGGACCATCTGACCAATCAGAGCAGAGTAGACCAATCACAACAGACTGGGTCATCTGACCAATCAGAGCAGAGTAGACCAATCACAACAGACTGGGCCATCTGACCAATCAGAGCAGAGTAGACCAATCACAACATACTGGACCATCTGACTAATCAGAGCAGAGTAGACCAATCACAACAGACTGGGCCATCTGACCAATCAGAGCAGAGTAGACCAATCACAACAGACTGGGTCATCTGACCAATCAGAGCAGAGTAGACCAATCACAACAGACTAGCCATCTGACCAATCAGAGCAGAGTAGACCAATCACAACAGACTGGGCCATCTGACCAATCAGAGCAGAGTAGACCAATCACAACAGACTGGGCCATCTGACCAATCAGAGCAGAGTAGACCAATCACAACAGACTGGGCCATCTGACCAATCAGAGCAGAGTAGACCAATCACAACAGACTGGACCATCTGACCAATCAGAGCAGAGTAGACCAATCACAACAGACTGGACCATCTGACCAATCAGAGCAGAGTAGACCAATCACAACAGACTGGGCCATCTGACCAATCAGAGCAGAGTAGACCAATCACAACAGACTGGGCCATCTGACCAATCAGAGCAGAGTAGACCAATCACAACAGACTGGACCATCTGACCAATCAGAGCATAGTAGACCAATCACAACAGACTGGGTCATCTGACCAATCAGAGCAGAGTAGACCAATCACAAGCAGACTGGGCATCTGACCAATCAGAGCAGAGTAGACCAATCACAACAGACTGGACCATCTGACCAATCAGAGCAGAGTAGACCAATCACAACAGACTGGGCATCTGACCAATCAGAGCATAGTAGACCAATCACAACAGACTGGGACCATCTGACCAATCAGAGCAGAGTAGACCAATCACAACAGACTGGGCCATCTGACCAATCAGAGTAGACCAATCACAACAGACTGGGCCATCTGACCAATCAGAGCAGAGTAGACCAATCACAACAGACTGGCCATCTGACCAATCAGAGCAGAGTAGACCAATCACAACAGACTGGGCCATCTGACCAATCAGAGCAGAGTAGACCAATCACAACAGACTGGACCATCTGACCAATCAGAGCATAGTAGACCAATCACAACAGACTGAACCATCTGACCAATCAGAGCAGAGTAGACCAATCACAACAGACTGAGCATCTGACCAATCAGAGCAGAGTAGACCAATCACAACAGACTGGGCCATCTGACCAATCAGAGCAGAGTAGACCAATCACAACAGACTGGGCCATCTGACCAATCAGAGCAGAGTAGACCAATCACAACAGACTGGGTCATCTGACCAATCAGAGCAGAGTAGACCAATCACAACAGACTGGGCCATCTGACCAATCAGAGCAGAGTAGACCAATCACAACAGACTGGACCATCTGACCAATCAGAGCAGAGTAGACCAATCACAACAGACTGGACCATCTGACCAATCAGAGCAGAGTAGACCAATCACAACAGACTGGGCTATCTGACCAATCAGAGCAGAGCAGACCAATCACAACAGACTGGACCATCTGACCAATCAGAGCAGAGTAGTCCAATCACAACAGACTGGGCTATCTGACCAATCAGAGCAGAGTAGACCAATCACAACAGACTGGGCCATCTGACCAATCAGAGCAGAGTAGACCAATCTGACCAATCAGAGCAGAGTAGACCAATCACAGCAGACTGGACCATCTGACCAATCAGAGCAGAGTAGACCAATCACAACAGACTGGGACCATCTGACCAATCAGAGCAGAGTAGACCAATCACAACAGACTGGACCATCTGACCAATCAGAGCAGAGTAGACCAATCTGACCAAAGTAGACCAATCACAACAGACTGGACCATCTGACCAATCAGAGCAGAGTAGACCAATCACAACAGACTGGACCATCTGACCAATCAGAGCAGAGTAGACCAATCACAGCAGACTGGACCATCTGACCAATCAGAGCAGAGTAGACCAATCACAACAGACTGGACCATCTGACCAATCAGAGCAGAGTAGACCAATCACAGCAGACTGGACCATCTGACCAATCAGAGCAGAGTAGACCAATCACAACAGACTGGACCATCTGACCAATCAGAGCAGAGTAGACCAATCACAACAGACTGGGCTATCTGACCAATCAGAGCATAGCAGACCAATCACAACAGACTGGGCATCTGACCAATCAGAGCAGAGTAGACCAATCACAACAGACTGGACCATCTGACCAATCAGAGCAGAGTAGACCAATCACAACAGACTGGACCATCTGACCAATCAGAGCAGAGTAGACCAATCACAACAGACTGGGCTATCTGACCAATCAGAGCAGAGTAGACCAATCACAACAGACTGGACCATCTGACCAATCAGAGCAGAGTAGACCAATCACAACAGACTGGGCTATCTGACCAATCAGAGCAGAGTAGACCAATCACAACAGACTGGGCCCATCTGACCAATCAGAGCAGAGAGACCAATCACAACAGACTGGGCCATCTGACCAATCAGAGCAGAGTAGACCAATCACAACAGACTGGGCCATCTGACCAATCAGAGCAGAGTAGACCAATCTGACCAATCAGAGCAGAGTAGACCAATCACACAGACTGGACCATCTGACCAATCAGAGCAGAGTAGACCAATCACAACAGACTGGACCATCTGACCAATCAGAGCAGAGTAGACCAATCTGACCAATCAGAGCAGAGTAGACCAATCACAACAGACTGGACCATCTGACCAATCAGAGCAGAGTAGACCAATCACAACAGACTGGACCATCTGACCAATCAGAGCAGAGTAGACCAATCACAACAGACTGGACCATCTGACCAATCAGAGCAGAGTAGACCAATCTGACCAATCAGAGCAGAGTAGACCAATCACAACAGACTGGACCATCTGACCAATCAGAGCAGAGTAGACCAATCACAACAGACTGGACCATCTGACCAATCAGAGCAGAGTAGACCAATCTGACCAATCAGAGCAGAGTAGACCAATCACAACAGCCTGGACCATCTGACCAATCAGAGCAGAGTAGACCAATCTGACCAATCAGAGCAGAGTAGCTCATGGAAAGGAGGAATTTAGAGAGACTGATTAGGAATCATTGAACTATGTGGTGATGTGCAATGTATATTATGGGAAAATTTTGGTATATTTTTTTACCTCCAAAACTAAATTTGGCAGTTTAAGATAAGATTGCATGACTCTTTAACTGTAGTTGTTTTTCTGTATGCTCATGAGATATATCACAGATCGCATTTGCATGAATTTGCAATACGGTCTTGTTTACTAAAGACGCTCGAAATCAACAACACTTCTATTTGCTTTGCCCCTGCAAATCACTGTCAGTGTAAAGCCCTTTCACAGCAGCTCTCCTGTCTGGAACTGAGAAGAAAATAGCAGAGATAATAGTGTCTGAATGGGTGGCGTTATTCTTTATCAGGTCAGCAGTGCATGAGCTGGGTCGTTATTAGCACCGATGGTTCCATGAACTTTAAAATCCAAGGTGCCTTTCAATTGCACAAAAGTTTCTTTATAGTGGAAAAAGGTTCTATTAAGATCCCTGAAAGATTCTATGAGGAACCAAAAACTCTAATCATCTAATCACTCTAATCCTTTATTGAAAAAGGCACTTTGGAGGAGGGTTCAGTTCAGAACTACAAACACGAGTACAAAGTGTTAAAAAACTACAAAGCATGGTGGACGTGCACGACCGACGGTTAAGTAGAGAGGTTTAGATGAAGGGGTTTGAGAGACAATACACAGAATAGAACAACTTGAAAGATAATTGTGACTTTTTTCTCAGAATTGTCATTTAAAATAATATGCAGAGGAAAAGCAAGTCCTATGTTTGGTGTTACGTGCATTATTAGTATTAGTATAACGTATTTAGTTAAAGGCACAATATGTAACTTTCCATCTCTTGTTCAGAACAGGGGCGTGTCTTGACTCGTGAGTGGGCGGAGCTTGTATTCTGCCGCGAGCGCTTCCGCTTCTTCTGCTCATGCGTGTGTGTCTTGTCTCTAGGTCATTTCAAGGGGCTGTGTGTGTCGGCTCATATCTGCATATGATTAATAACTTATCAAGTTTGACTAGAATATGAAATGTTTTATGAATATGGGGTTTGATTACAGGAGTTTTGCTACAGATCAACAACCTGCCATTTCTTCACTAGGTTTGACAACTCTTTTTAGTAATTGTAGAATTCATGTACTTTATTAAATTAATCTGTTTTCTAATCAGACTCTTTTTAAAATATATATTTTTTTAGAAGAAATAGTCATCCCAAGGAAGAAAACATGGTATGTACTGTGCTGATCAACACACGAAACATCACAATATAACTCATTCATTCACAGGGTCTGTTAAAGGCACAATATGTAACTTTCCGTCTCTTATTCAGAGCAGGGGCGTGTCTTGACTCGTGAGTGGGCGGAGCTTTTATTCTGCCGCGAGCGCTTCCGCTTCTTCCGCTCATGCGTGTGTGTGTGTAACGCAGCGCTGTTTGATCATATCACACACATGTGCGTGTGTTAAAGTGATGTTATAATGCTACTATGAGACACTTGTTCACACTGCAGTGAGCGAGATCATATTAGGCGGTAAAACATTTAAATCAAGAACAGCAGATTTACACAATAAGACTAACTGTGTTGAGCTGGAGAACAATGATGAGTTTCTGTCCATCAATGACCCAAACTAGTGTTGCCATGGTTACTACACAATAACACTGGAGGGTAACACGGGTATGATGTCACTGATCGTGTCCTGGGTAAAATCGCTTATTTCTCTGGATTTAAACATTCTTGGAAACATTTGGGTCAACACAATATATAGCACTGATCTTGTGGCTTTTGGATATTTCAATCCAGAAATCGTACATATCGTGCCTTTAAGATTCCTTTTAGCACGCAAAGATTATCATGTGCCGCAGATGCATGGTGTCCTCTCGAACGCCTGTTCTTTAACACTGTATGACACCTTCATGACCCCAGCTCGAGGATGTGTTAATCCTCACTAAACTATGTGACTGTTTGCTTGGCGATCGCACAATAGCTGCTACAAACCAGACCACTACAAAACAGGACCGTTAAAGGACAGCCGGCAGTGTTGGAGGATTTATCGGCTTGTGGCATTCAAACATATATCCTCCCTTAAGGTATACAATCAATCCGTTACTCTTTAAACAGGTTTATTCCTCAGCACACTCTTTTAGCACCGTGACTCGGTGGATGATGGAATGCAGACAAACTACTCGTCTGGCTTGGAGACAAGCGCCCTATACAATCAGTGCTCAAAGTCATTACTCGGGTTAAAAATGTACGTGAAGAATGCATGTTAGCGCACTGCACCTGTGGCTGTCAACAGGAAGTGTTTCATGTGTAATGGGATCAAGTAAACAGGATAGTACAACACAATACATTAAGGTGTCTCAAGAAAAGGGTTCAAGATAGACCAACACCACTAGACTAGTTTTGTTTTGATTGCTGTGATTAGCTAATACAATATTTTGTAGTTATTCTTCTCATTATCCCACAGTGAGTTCTGAGATCACAGCTGCCATCTGCTGGTGAGATGGTGTCAGTGCAAACCGCACTCTACTGGCTAAAAGATGAAGCGTGACTTCAAACCCAAAAATCTTTCTTAATTTGTCTTGCACTTTCAATGCAATCTTATATAATGTTAAATGGATCAAATGTTTCTCATATTGCAAAATAATCGTGACTGTTCTCATCAAGGTCCTGGGAAAGCCACAACCTTGCCAACTCTGCATAGCTCAGAAGCCATTGGCCACTCCTCTATCATCGTGGGAGTGACATTTCCTGTTTGACTCTGAAAACTTCTGGAACAGTGTCCCCTCTCATGGTGTTCCCGAAAATAAAATAAACACTGACCAAAACAACCTTTCCTGACAGTATTACTGACCAACTGCAACACACACTTCGCCCCCTGTCGCATCTGTTGCCATTGGTCGGTGCAATCTGTGTTTGTCGGGTCGTGGGACGTCTGAGAAGTGACGTACTTTAATCTGGTGACTGTCTGTGGTGTGAACTGGCCTGAAAACACAATCTTTAAATTAAAGGAGTTTGGTTCAAATAGATCACAGAGCAATTCTGAGGCAGAAAAAAAAACTTATTTATGTATTAAAAGTCATATTTACCACAGGGAAGCTCAGAGATCATTCTGATACCCATGTTTCTGCTGTGACCAGTGTTGCCAAGTCTGTGTTTTTTCTACTTGGGTTGATTTCCGCTCCCGTATGTACGATTTTGGCGCTCCAACATCCCCAAAAAACAGCTCCAGAAGTACAAATTCAGTGGAGATTATCCCGCCCATTGGGCTATTTTTGGGCTACTTTTGACTGGCCATTGGGCTACTCTTGGGATACTTTAGACTAGCCATTGGGCTATTTTTGGGCTACCTTTGACTGGCCATTGGGCTATTTTTGGGCTACCTTTGACTGGCCATTGGGCTATTTTTGGGCTACTTTTGACTGGCCATTGGGGTATTTTTGGGCTACCTTTGACTGGCCATTGGGCTATTTTTGGGCTACTTTTGACTGGCCATTGGGCTATTTTTGGGCTACCTTTGACTGGCCATTGGGCTATTTTTGGGCTACCTTTGACTGGCCATTGGGCTGGGCTATTGGGCTATTTTGGGCTACCTTTGACTGGCCATTGGGATATTTGTGGGCTACTTTTGACTGGCCATTGGGCTATTTTTGTTGACAGACCTGGCAACCCTAGATGTGAGAGACTGGTGTTCTTCGTTTATTTTCCACAACAGCTACATTGCCTTGTCTTTTTGTTAAAACAGGGCATATTTACATAAACGAATAATCTTTTGAAGTGTATTGCATGGTTTATATAAACATCAGCAATAGCCTGTCCTTGACAAAAATCTAGATGGAGCGCTGACTTCTAAATGGTGGACGTTACATTTTATTCAGAAAATTAAATATATAGGCTTCAATAAGATTTCCCAAAGAAACAAGCAAGAATAAACCTGGTGTCCTCATGATTCCTATTCTTTCAGAAAATCATGTCTTCAGGAAGCGGAAATTAGGAATTTCCAATAGCAGATGAATGAAACATTAATATTTACCTATCTTTTGGGGTCCAACAACAAAAAGTAAATCAACTGTTGTTTTCGAGCAACACGTGTAGCATGATTCATTCCTAAATGATTCAGTCAATTAATTGTTTGAGTGAATAATAAAAAACATACTCATTAATTACTTATAAAGACCTGTGTCTTGTCTGGAATCAAGCTTGAATCCCTGTTTTAACCAATCAGTGGCCAATTTTTTTGGTAATTTCTTCTAGTAATTTTAGCTAGTTAAATTACTAGAAGAAGAAAAAGTGCAGTAAACGGTACAACTCTTTGTACTTCAAACCACTCAGTACTGTTTTGTTGTGGGTTTTTTTTTTGATTACACAATAATAAATTAAAATAATATGTTAACTAATATCAGTTTGCAATCAAGGAGCATAACAGACCTTTTCTACACTTCAAATAACTGAAAGCGAACTAAACCGTAAGCCTCATATACACTGTATCTGAAATGGCATATTCGCCGGGTAGGTACTCATTTTGAAAAAAAGTACAAACTTCTCAAACATAAAAAAGTTTGTTCTATATGTCTATACTATAGTATGAATGTGTGTAATATACTATGACTGTAATCCAGACCTACATCCACCATGCTGTCAATGTCATGTGACCTACCAGAGTCAGTTGAGTCACTTCACTGTCAATCACAAATCCTCTCCCTTGGCCTCATGGGATAGCAAAGTGTCCATCAGATGTGCGCTTCAGAACTATGGATACTCGGACGCAGCCCATAGTTTTTAAAAATAATTTGTGACAACTGATCATTGGTTGTGAGATGAATATTACACCTGTGTTTACACTGCTAGGACACCTGAGGGGAACTGACGTCATACATCCATTAAAACTGGAACCTGTTGTTTAAAACTCGGCTCAGAAAAGGGTTATTTCTGAGAAAAGCTTTTGAAACATTAGTTTGAAATGAGATGCTGAGATCTGATGTAGCCTACATTATAATTATATACATTATAGTCACGAATAAGCGACACTCACCTTGCATACTGTTGCTTTGCCACTCAACTCTTGTCTTGACTGTCCCTTGAAACGTAAACACGGTGGAAGATCCGTTATTCCCCATCAAAACCACACTTTGTGAATCTAATCGTCCCAAAAAAAGTCGTCAGTTACGAGCCGCGTTGAGTCTGACACTGTGAGGAAACCGAAAAACCCGCCTAAATTCAGTTTGAAATATAAAACACCTTACACGTGCTTGTGTGTATCTCTCGCCCGCTGTCCAATCGCTGCCGTGCTCGTGAACGCCCCAACGGTCACTTCTGGCAGCGAGCCCCCGCGTCATCGCTTCAGCAGCGGAATGTGATATATTCCGTATGTCAGGTTATTTAATATCCTAAATCATGCGAAAATCAATACTTATGTAGCTTAAAGCACACCTCAAGACGGTTGAGATCTACCACAGACAACACTCGTGAATGTATTTCGATTAATCCTCTTGTATTAAGTGTATACGCGTATATGCTTGTTCTGTTCAGTATTTTGAATTTAGCATAAGTTGACCTAATTTAACAAATAACACAGCAATTTATCAAAGAAATGTTTTAGATCTTTACAGAAGCATTGAGGGTTGCCAGGTTTGCGTTAAATCTAGTCCAATCAAAAACAGACCAATTAAATACCAAAAATGAAAATATGGCATTCCCATAAATAAAATAAACATTTTACGGTCAATGATGTATTAAATTAAAATATATAAGAGAATGTAAATGCAGGGATTTCTGTTCAGTTTGTATCTTTATTTTAACATGAATTGACCTAATTTAACAATTACAGAGCAATTTATCAAATAAATGTTTCAGGGCTGTATATATACATAAAACCGAGGCTGCCAGGTTTCCCAACGAATCCCAAAAGTATCCCACCGAGCAATTTCCCAAATAACAAACATCAAAATATGACATTCCCATACCGAAAATACACGTTACGGTCAATTATCAAATTAAAACCATTATCTTTGTGATCTTCACAAAACTAGCACAGTTTTAACATTTATATAAGATATTTTAATACAAGCATTTCAGTTAAATATATAATTTATGCTATGTCAAATGCGTGGGTGGGAAATAAACCAGAGGACTTGGCAACCCTATAATTCCTCAGAGTCAGATGTTATCGAGGGGTTTCAAGGGAATCGTGGAGACTCCTGAATGACCTGGCCTGGTGTGAAATAATGGCTTTGGCATTTTCTCCTTTTGTTGATGCTCTGATGATGGAGCGATCGACCTCAAATGTCTCTGAAATAAGACCTTTTGATTCATCAACAGACTCTCCTCTGAGATTTCTCCTTGATTTATGCCCTCTGAATACAAATGATCTTGTATGAGCACTTTTGGGAATTTATTGCAATATTAAAGATAGCATTTCCCACTTTCTTTTGAGTAAATTACTATTTGGAGTTATACCAATATGGGTAACACTTATACGTGCACCAATATGCATTAATTCATGCTTAACTAATGCACAGATAATAATTATTATGAGTTAATAATGGTGAACTAACCCATTTATTAATGATTACTGCATCAGCAACTAATGAAGATTCGACATGATTAATAGATTAAGTAATCATTACATTGTTATTAGTTAAATGTGTCATAATGTATTAATTCCTTAATAACATGAACTAATAATGTAAATTAATGTGTTAATTAGCACAACGGGTCAAAGCCATGCATTTCAAATCATTAGCTAATGATTTATAAAGGTATCATTATGTTATGACTTTACTCGTTGATCACTATTAACTAATTGATTAAGTAATAATTGTGGTTATGGGTTTTGAATTAATGTTTAATTAGTTAATAGTCATGTGCCCCAACAAATAAAGTCATAACATAATGATACCTTTATAAATCATTAGCTGATGATTTGAAATGCATGGCTTTGACCCGTTGTGCTAATTAACACATTAATTTACATTATTAGTTCATGTTATTAAGGAATTAATACATTATGACACATTTAACTAATAACAATGTAATGATTACTTAATCTATTAATCATGTCGAATCTTCATTAGTTGCTGATGCAGTAATCATTAATAAATGGGTTAGTTAACCATTATTAACTCATAATAATTATTATCTGTGCATTAGTTAAGCATGAATTAATGCATATTAGTGCACCCGTATTGTAAAGTGTTACCCCAATATGTTATATTTTCTTATGCATTTGGTGAAATACATAGCACGTGAATAAAATCAAACATATCTAGAGCTCAGAGCATCTGCTAAATCACACACTAGTTAAAAATTAATTTAGGTTTGATACTTTGTCCCCCTGTTGGCATTAAATCATGCTGTCATTTAAGGACAAGGACGTCTAAACAACATTATAAAAGCTCAATTTAGTTGACAATGATTAGCTATACAGCAACACGATTTGATGTCTAAGGGAAATATGTGAGGAACAATAGATTGTATGTTATTTGTGAAATATGCAACGTGTTTAGTTTATAGTTAGTCTTATAAGAAGCGCAAAATACACGTCAATATCGCCAGAGGGCGCTCTCTGATCGCTTTTTCTCTCTGGGTTACCTTTATACAAGTGTGCTTTTGTTGTATTTTAACATAGCATGGAATCATTAACACACATGCCCTGATAATAAAGATCATTTTTATATTTCACAGCAATATGTTTGACTTTGCTAACAAACATATTCCTTCTCTGTCTTACAAACACAAGCCACATTTAATCCAACAAGCCGTTTCAAACGCCTAAACGACCTTTAGTTGAGTGATAAACGTTATTATTATGACATATAATTAGATGTAAAATGGGTAACACTTTATTATACAGTGTCATTGTTATATAGGTTACATGCACTTACAGTCAATTATGCATAATTAATTACGCAACTCAACCCTAACGCTATTGAAAGAACACATTTAATTATTATTGCGTAAATATATAAATACACTGTAACAATGACACTGTAAAATAAAGGTGCATTGTTACAGTGTAATTATGCATTTAAGTACTGAGTAATATATTAATTAAGTGCATGTACTTAGGGTTTATTTCGGCTAGTTGCATGTAATTATGCATAATTTACCATATATTTATTAACCTTTTTTAATGTTAGTTAATAAAATTTTCATGTTAGTTATGAGCGTTAATTATAATAGATACATGTTTTGATCTTAAAGCTGCTGTCCGTAACTTTTTGTGTTCAAGATTTAAATAATCAGATTTATATATATATAATGAGAATGTACAACATGCCTCCATTTTCCAAACCGTGTTTTTGTCTTACCCTGAATCATTATGGTACACTTATAATACGTGTTTATATTGGGACTATTTCAGAGCGGTGTGAGTCGGCACCGCTGCGGAGGAAACACAGTCCCTGCGTGACTCGCCATAGACATAAACAGAGAGAAGTAGATCCGGCTGCAATGTTCTTCCGCAAGACGTGCAGTTCTGTTTATTAACCGCTAGAGTGCTAAAAGTTACGGACTAGTGAATGTTGAGATTAACTTTAAGATTAATAAACAGAGAGTGTCAAATAACGAAGTACAAATACTTAAGTTACCTTACTTAAATAGAAATTTTGGGTATCTATACTTTATTGGAGTAATTATTTTTCAGCCTACTTTTTACTTCTACTCCTTACATTTTGCGCAATTATCTGTACTTTCTACTCCTTACTTTTTTAAATAGCCTCAGCCTCATATCTTTTTTTAGCTTGTTTGTTAAAAAAAACTATGCAGATAAATCGCGTCATCCGGATAGTGTGAATTTGACTGTGGTTGGATGAGAAGAAGTGTAAACATATACCATTCCAACACCCTATTGGTTACTCACGAGATCCATCGCCCGCAAATGGTTCAGAGCACAAATCACTCACGGTGTTGGCAGATTGGGCGGGTTCGCGGATGAGCACGCACGTTCAGCCAATCAGCGATCAGCAGGCAGACGCGCTCATTCAGATCATGACAGCCAGGTTTTTAGCGATAACTCCGTATAGCTGACTGTATATTCAAGAGATCGCTATGCTAAAGTGGCATATATATATATATATATATAAGTAGGCTACAGTAAGCTGTATCTACAGTAAAGAGTGGGAGAGTGAACCAACTCTCAAACGAGGATTACACCTGTGACTCGAAGACTCTGTATAAATATAATCATGACTCCTTTCCATCATCATATACACACTCAGGACATCTGCAACCCCAGAGCCATATAGAGTGAGAGTTGCGACAACGGAAGTTCAAAACGCTTGATTGTCACGTGATTCATGTAGACCTCGAATAGTTCCAGGAAGTGCTTTGACGGGCAATTCAAATTGATAGTCACAGTGACAGAACTGCGCTTTTTGGTAATTAATAGTCAATAAAAGCATTGATTTTCAATAATTTTATTACACATCGACATGTGTATGTAGCATGAGTATGTAGTTACAGCGATGTTGTTTTTAAAATATATATTTTTTTAATGATGAATAATCTACACAAGCAGGCTTTAATGTACAAGTTATTTTGATTAAAATGTGCTGATCATTTTAAAATCTTACGGATTAAACGTCTTACCTTTTAAAAGTGCATCTCAAGCGGTCTGTTCTGCTGTAACTCTACGCGGCTGCTACTTCCGGGAACTATTGAGAGTCTCCACGAGCCGCCATTGCTGTAAAAAAAAACGTTCCATTGGAGTCTATGGAGTTGTCGCGACTCTCACTCTATATGGCTCTGTGCAACCCCAACAGCTGCTGAAAGAGGTTAGAATCAACAATTCATCAGCTTTGACTGGGCTAAGTGTTCTACTTCACGAATGTACTGTCATTTTGTCAGAGCAAAGCTAAACGCATTGTTGTTATTTTTTTATTTGCGGATTATTGTACAGTATCGCACATTTTGGCAGTGGTGTGTTAATAACGTGTGAAATGCCTGTCAATTACGGTGCTTTTTCCGATCTTTTATATTAGGCACTTTTTGCACTTAAAGTGGCTAATTCAATGATATTACATTATTTTCCCAGTTAAAGTTTTTTTTTTTTTTTTGAGCGGGCTGATTTTGGTGAGCTTTGAGCCCTGCACGGGCTTCAGTTCTAGGCCCTAGCCCGGTCCGAGTCCGACTGGAGCCTGTGTTTAGTTTGTTTTTTGAATCCTCCTTATGACACACTGCTGCAGTCATTAAAACAGTTCAGCTTTGTTTTTAATGTCAAAGTAGTTATATTTCGTTTCGTTTCTTTATTAAGTTCATTTAGAAAAATGTTTGGATATTTTTTTAGTTTTTAAATTAAAGTTTTATTTTTTTAAAGTGACAACCAAGCAGTTAGCGGTCGACAGTGAGTTACACAATCTAAACAAATAAAATAAAAATAAAACATGCTGGTTGTCTTACCTTACACCTCTCCGGAAATGAATAGCTATAAATCGATGAGTTCACCAAAGATATGAGCTGCATTTTATTCATAATCATCTCATTTCAAGATCAAAGACCGCAATATGACAAAAAGCGGCGAAGCACTAGTAAGATCATTTAGTCTCATTCATTTTATTGAAGATGATTATGAGTGTGTCTCAATCTGCTCCCTAGTTCAGTAGTCAGGGCACTGATCTGGGATCAGCCTATTGACTTATGTCCTGATCAGTGCCCTGACTACTGAACTAGGAGCTGATTGAGATACACGCCATGTGTTTTTGAGCATCTAAGACTTATTTTTAGTTTCACTATGGCCGTTTGAGTGTTGAGTGTAGGCTACTCATTTGTGGCGACGCATGTTGCAGTAACGCCGTCGGATCTGGCTACAAAAAGCCTATAACACGCTCTCACTCGTTTATCTTTTAACAATTTGCCAGGAGTGAAATTTACATATGTGGTTTAAACAACCAGATGCATTTATACTTGTCCAGTTTTGTCTGAAATGTTTTGTAGACCACCTTCTGAATTGGTTTGTTTGAGTGAACACTCCTGATACTGCTGCTGGCGCAGCCCGGACTCTGAACACTGTGTGAGTCAGTTTTGACAATCGCCTATATCGCCTAATAATCGCCTAATAGCCTATCATGGTCTCATGCTGTTTCCACCAGCGCAGCACATCTCTCACTGTTTCTTTTAATTACTAAAATAAATATAAAATGAAGGAGAAGCCTAAAAGGGCCCAAGCCAGGCCCGCGTTTGAGGTATGACATGAAAATTGGCCCGAAGCCCGGCCATAGGGCGTTAAAAGTCGGGTCCGTCGGGCTCGGCCAGAAATGTAGGGCTCTAAATCGTCGACCCAATCTGGCAACACTGATTACACATGTAGCCTACATTTACATTCCAAAAGGTAATTGATAACATGCCCCGAAGTTTAATGTTTTGCACCATTACAATACATATAGGTAACTAGTCATCATATCTTCCGCTTGATGAAACACATGTTAATGCTCAGCAGTACACATATATGGTATATTTGCATTGTACTAAAATGCATTCATTTTCAATGGGTATATATGCGGCCTGAACAGGTAGCCTAGTGCATCCCAAATTTTTCAACATTAATATTTTATTACAACATTATAGTAATTATGGCCTTTAGAAAAATGCTTTTTGAGGAGGTGGGGTAGTGCACTATAGACCCTGTCTGTAATGCACTGTAGGCCCCTGCGGCCTAAGCTTTGTCCTTAATGGCATTTGTTCTCCTTACATTACTTTTACTTTTATACTTTAAGTAGTTTTAAAACCAGTACTTTTATACTTTTACTTAAGTAAAAGCTTGAGTTGATACTTCAACTTCTTTAGAAGTATTTTTAAACCCTAGTATCTATACTTCTACTTGAGTAATGAATCACAGTACTTTTGACACCTCTGTTAATAAATGATGTGAAAGTATTGTTAATTTTATGTTACATAATGAAACCTTATTGTAAAGTGTTACACTTAATTTTCTGTATATTTTTAATGATTACAAATCAGCATTATAACCATAGAGCGTAATTCTGGGTGGGGTGGTGGGACATGTCCCACCACTTTTACTTGAGCTCAATATTGTCCTCACCACTTTTAAAAAGTAACTGAAAATAGATCGCGGAAGGTGTGTATAAAAGCAAAGAAAGCCTGTCGTCATTCTTCATAATCTAATTTATTCATTTAACACATTTTTGCGGTCTGAAGCTTTTTCCATTAATACCGTTCGCAAAACTTTTGTGATATTTCTTAATATTCGATAAAAAAATATATAGCGAAATGATGGCGTTTCCATTAACTGATGTTATGCCACTAAAAACATTTTTCCCTCTCATGATAAGTCATTCAAAAATTATGCTATGAAGGTTGTTAGGTTTATGTAATCCCAGCCTCACACATACGCCATAAGCTTGACATGTACAGCGATGTTTGTTTTAAAATATATATTTTTTGTGATGAATAATCTACACAAGCAATTTAATGTACAAGTTATTTTTGATTAAATGTGCTGATCATTTAAAATCTTACGGATTAAACGTCTTACCTTTTAAAGTGCATCTAAACGGTCTGTTCTGCTGTAGCTATGGCGGCTGCTACTTCCGGGAACTATTGAGAGTCTCCACGAGCATGCATTGCTGTAAAAAAAAGCGTTCCATTGGAGTCTATGGGTTATCGCGACTCTCCTCTATGGCTCTGTACCTTAACTGAAAGAGGTTAGAATCAACAATTCATCAGCTTTGACTGGGCTAAGTGTTCTACTTCACGAATGTACTGTCATTTTGTCAGAGCAAAGCTAAACGCATTGTTGTTATTTTTTATTTGCGGATTATTGTACAGTATCGCACATTTTGGCAGTGGTGTGTTAATAGTGTGAAATGCCTGTCAATTACGGTGCTTTTTCCGATCTTTTATATTAGGCACTTTTTGCACTTAAAGTGGCTAATTCAATGATATTACATTATTTTCCCAGTTAAAGTTTTTTTTTTTTTTAGGCTGATTTTGGTGAGCTTTGAGCCCTGCACGGGCTTCAGTTCTAGGCCCTAGCCTGGTCCGAGTCCGACTGGAGCCTGTGTTTAGTTTGTTTTGAATCCTCCTTATGACACACTGCTGCAGTCATTGAAACAGTTCAGCTTTGTTTTTAATGTCAAAGTAGTTATATTTCGTTCGTTTCTTTATTAAGTTCATTTAGAAAAATGTTTGGATATTTTTTAGTTTTTAAATTAAAGTTTTTATTTTTTAAAGTGACAACCAAGCAGTTAGCGGTCGACAGTGAGTTACACAATCTAAACAAATAAAATAAAAATAAAACATGCTGGTTGTCTTACCTTACACCTCTCCGGAAATGAATAGCTATAAATCGATGCGCGAGTTCACCAAAAGATATGAGCTGCATTTTATTCATAATCATCTCATTTCAAGATCAAAGACCGCAATATGACAAAAAGCGAGCTAAGCACTAGTAAGATCATTTAGTCTCATTCATTTTATTGAAGATGATTATGAGTGTGTCTCAATCTGCTCCCTAGTTCAGTAGTCAGGGCACTGATCTGGGATCAGCCTATTGACTTATGTCCTGATCAGTGCCCTGACTACTGAACTAGGGAGCAGATTGAGACACACCCCATGTGTTTTTGAGCATCTAAGACTTATTTTTAGTTTCACTATGGCCGTTTGAGTGTTGAGTGTAGGCTACTCATTTGTGGCGACGCATGTTGCAGTAACGCCGTCGGATCTGGCTACAAAAGCCTATAACACGCTCTCACTCGTTTATCTTTTAACAATTTGCCAGGAGTGAAATTTACATATGTGGTTTAAACAACCAGATGCATTTATACTTGTCCAGTTTTGTCTGAAATGTTTTGTAGACCACCTTCTGAATTGGTTTGTTTGAGTGAACGCTCCTGATACTGCTGCTGGCGCAGCCCGGACTCTGAACTCTGTGAGTCAGTTTTGACAATCGCCTATATCGCCTAATAATCGCCTAATAGCCTATCATGGTCTCATGCTGTTTCCACCAGCGCAGCACATCTCTCACTGTTTCTTTTAATTACTAAAATAAATATAAAATGAAGGAGAAGCCTAAAGGGCCCGAAGCCAGGCCCGCGTTTGAGGTATGACATGAAAATTGGCCCGAAGCCCGGCCATAGGGCGTTAAAAGTCGGGTCCGTCGGGCTCGGCCAGAAATGTAGGGCTCTAAATCGTCGACCCAATCTGGCAACACTGATTACACATGTAGCCTACATTTACATTCCAAAAAAGGTAATTGATAACATGCCCAAGTTTAATGTTTTGCACCATTACAATACATATAGGTAACTAGTCATCATATCTTCCGCTTGATGAAACACATGTTAATGCTCAGCAGTACACATATATGGTATATTTGCATTGTACTAAAATGCATTCATTTTCAATGGGTATATATGCGGCCTGAACAGGTAGCCTAGTGCATCCCAAATTTTTCAACATTAATATTTTATTACAACATTATAGTAATTATGGCCTTTAGAAAAATGCTTTTTGAGGAGGTGGGGTAGTGCACTATAGACCCCTGTCTGTAATGCACTGTAGGCCCCTGCGGCCTAAGCTTTTGTCCTTAATGGCATTTGTTCTCCTTACATTACTTTTACTTTTATACTTTAAGTAGTTTTAAAACCAGTACTTTTATACTTTTACTTAAGTAAAAAGCTTGAGTTGATACTTCAACTTCTTTAGAAGTATTTTTAAACCCTAGTATCTATACTTCTACTTGAGTAATGAATGCGAGTACTTTTGACACCTCTGTTAATAAATGATGTGAAAGTATTGTTAATTTATGTTACATAATGAAACCTTATTGTAAAGTGTTACACACTTAATTTTCTGTATATTTTTTAATGATTACAAATCAGCATTATATACATAGGCGTAATTTACGGGTGGGGGGACATGTCCCCACCACTTTTGCCAGGCTCAATATTGTCCCCACCACTTTTAAAAAGTAGCCTAACTGAAAAATAGATCGCGGAAGGTGTGTATAAAAGCAAAAGCACGAAATCGTCATTCTTCATAATCTAATTCATTCATTTAACACATTTTTTTGCCGGTCTGAAGCTTTTTTTCCATTAGCCTACAGATTTACGCAAAACTTTTGTGATATTTCTTAATAGTCGATAAAAAAATATAGCGAAATGACGGCGTTTCCATTAACTGATGTTATGCCACTAAAAACATTTTCCCTCTCTTGATAAGTCATTCCAAAAATTATGCTACGAAGGTTGTTAGGTTTATGTAATCCCAGCCTCACACATACGCCATAAAACAACATGTATTTTATCATAATAAGGACATATGTTGTATATTGTGCTGTGTAGAAAATGACCTAACCACATTAGAGAATTTATTTAGCATACTATGTGCCTTTGTCACACTTCCATGTTTCTATATATTTCTATAAAAGTAGGTCTATAGCCTATATCAAACAAAACAAATAATTACTAGCCAATGGCGATTCTATTGCCAATGTTTGTGTAGAAGGTTGTGCTCACGTTTCATAATCAACACATGAAATTAAAAAAATAATAATAGTATGGGCTCATAGTTAAACATAGCCTACAAAACAATATAGGCTACGTTTTCTATACCCCTCTGTCTGATGAAAGCGCAGGTGCGACGCGTTCTGGTGGATTTTTTCCTTAATGACAGAGGAAACGACTCAGAATGCTCCGTCTTGTTAGCCATACAGATAAGAGCAATAGCCTACATAATTAAAAACTATAAACTGTCTGCTTTTATTTGTGTAGGCCTAGACTCACAATAACAAGGGCCGTGGATTAAGAGGCAGGTTATTTTGCATGCGCTGCTCTCCGTCCAAACGCCGTCTTCATTTCAAAAATGTATTTTGTTTATTAAACGTAAAGTTTTTCATTTAAAAAGCATTTCTAAATTCAGTTTATATTTTCAACAAACGAAATTTCAAGCCAAAATAACGAAATGGTAAAAACTAAACAAAAAAACTGAAAAGTTACCATACAAATTCAAACATTTCCCTGTTTTAATTTTAATAAATGCTTGAATAACAGGCCTGTGTCTCCTTCCATTAAATAATGGCTATAGCGGTGGCTGGGATACACATAAACATACTAACTTATGTGGCAAATTTTTTTGAATGACATTAAAAAAAATCTTTTAGTCGCATAACATCGCGTAATGGAAATAACTGTCATTTCGTAATAGTTTTTTATCGACTTTTAGAAAATATCGCTAAATCTATAAGTTCAATATTTATAAATATACGTTTTGCGCAAATATATGATGGAAACGCAGCTAATGAAACTTCGTCATATTATCTTGCATATTTTGATTGATAATAGTATATAACGTTAGATGTGTTGTGAGTTTTGCTTATTGGATGTTTATAGAATAATTTGTGAATGTAATGCATGTGTGGCCTATATCAAAGTGAAAATTAAGTGCATTTCCAACTCTGAACTCAGTCCACAAGTAAGTTCTGTTATTAAATAAACACATAGCAAAACGAGTTGTGCGGTGTCCCCACCACTTTTCAAAGCAAAGTTACGCCACTGATTATATAACTGGCATGGGAAGATATTAATTGAACCATGTATTTAGTTTTTTAAAGTAAACTATGCTAAACTTTAATGAAGCTGCTAATTGAATTCCTATCATAATGTGATATTAACCTAAGCCTATAGTAAGTACATGGTGTTAATTAATATTACTGAGTACTTACAATAAAAGCGTAACCTCCTTGTAAATGTTGTTTAAAGATCTTGCGTTTATTTCCGTCTGACTGTATGATATGAAATTGGTCATTTATGATGACACACACAGAGCTGGATGAAGATCTCAATGAAAACAACACAGCATTTACACTTTATAAACACGCAAAACAGCAGATACACAATGATGGATTCTGATTGGCTGTCAATCACCCGGAAAAACAAACAGTGATTCCATATTGTTATAGTTGTGCTGTGATTTTCAGAACGATATGTTACCGTCCGGTGTGAACGGGTCTGTGCATATGAGCAACAGTAATTATCAAACCGAGTGTGTGCTGTTTGTGTGTTTTTCCGGGCTCTTGTCAAAGGTGGGGGGTGTTCTGCCCCTTCCCCCAAACACTAATGGACGACACACAGGCCTGCCTTTCTTCACAGCCACAAAAGATCAGTCTGGGTCGTGAGGAGCATATGTCACTGAAACCAGCAGATTCTCTGGTAAACACCATCCCAGCAGCCCCTGTTACTCAAAGAGTTTACCCTTCTGCATGTGCTCTCACACCAATACTTCTGGTCTCCTGGAAGATAAATGTGTTGTGTTGTGTTTTTATATATTCAGGTCATATATATATATAGTAAGAACTGTAAGAAAATACATAACTTAAACTCATTTTAATTTAGGTAACGCAACATTACATGTTATGCAAACATGTTTTTCACAAATCGTTTTAAAATACAAATTTACCCTGAAATTTTAACTGATGGACAAACCATTGCAAATCAAGAACAAATATTTAGGTGTCATAATGGAACCAAATTTAGGCTTTAAAAAGCATATAAAAAAGTTAATAAATACAATAAAATTTAATATGGCACAGTTCAGATATATTCGAAATTCCTTTACAATCGAGGCCTCAGGGTCCTATCTGAATGCCATGATTGTTCCTCATTTTCGATATTGTATGACAAGTTGGTCACAGGCTACTAAAACTGCTCTCAAGCCACTTGAGTCATTATATAAAAGCGCTCTAAAGAGTCACGATAAGAAAAGCAGACGATTCCATCACCGTCATATTCTTGTAAAACACCAATTTCTCAGCTTTGAAAATCTGATAATTCACACCAATCTGTGTTTGATGTATAAGATACTTCATGACAACGCTGCTCCTCCACTAAAAGAATTCATATCTTTGGGCTCTGAAATAACAGCTCGAGCCACAAGATCTACAGCGCGAGGTGAATGCAGGATCCCGAAATGCAGGACAGTATTTGGAAACTCTGCTTTTTCTTGTTTGGCCGCTCGTCAGTGGAATATGTTGCCTACAGAGCTAAAAAAAATGTTACACCTTCACACGCCAAGCAAAGAAATGGCTTTTATCAAATCAAATTTGTCCCCACATGTGACCAGATATGTGAATGTGTGTAAGTGTGTGTTCTAAGGTCTAAGTATATGAAAGGTGTGAACATGAACTTTTGTACAATTTTTATTTTATTTATTGGCAAGTGTAAATCTTATTACTCATGTATGTTTATATATTGTAGCTTAACATCAGCCTGCCCAGGGACTACGGGTGAAAATTTGCTCTTGAGCTAAAACCCGGTACTATGCATCTCTCCCTTTGAGGTTAATGTTTATTGTACTCAATCGCTTTGGCTTGATTCTCAAATCTCTGGACTATCAGTTTCTTGTCCACATCAGATTAGAATTTCTTATTGATTTAAGCAAATTGCATTAGTTTTGGCACATGTGTGCAAAAGAGTTAGTACAGTTGGCTTGTACATCAAAACTGATGCCTCGGATCTTTCGAATAATCGGATCTATTTCGACCTCTGACCTGTAAAATTGCCAGAATAATAATAATACGCTGTTTGTTAATCGGCCAGAGGAGAACTGCCCCCCCGACTGAGCCTGGTTTCTCCCAAGGTTTATTTTTCTCCATTAGGTCTCCTGATGGGGTTTGGGTTTCCTCTGGCTTGACTTGCTCAGTTGGGGAAACACAATTTTTCAAATAAATTCCCAAATAAATCAAATTATTAAACTAAATTAACCATATAGACCAAATTACTGATCTAAAGCCCACATTGTTACTGTATGATAATGTAAATATATTCTGTTGCATTTTTTGTTTTTGTTTAACACTGTGAAGCTGCTTTGAAACAATCGGCATTGATAAAAGCGCTATATAAATAAAGTTGACTTGACTTAATCCGTAGGGTTTAAAATGGAGTCGGCTCACCCTTTGCAGCTCTAACAGCTTCAGCTCTTCTGGGAAGGCTTTCCAAAAGGTTTAGGAGTGTGTTTATGGGAATTTTTGACCATTCTGACCATTCTGGGATGAGTCAAGTTCCTCCACACCAAACTCGCTCATCCGTGTCTTTATGGAGCGACGCTTTGTGCACTGGAGCGCAGTCATGTTGGGACAGGAAGGGGCCGTCCCCAAACTGATCCCACAAAGTTGGGAGCATGAAATTGTCCAAAATGTCTTGGTGACGCATTAAGAGTATTAAGAGCCAACCCCTGAAAAACAACCCCACCCCATAATCCCCCCTCCACCAAACTTTACACTTGGCAAGTCCCGTTCTCCTGGCAACCGCCAAACCCAGACTCGTCCATGGGATGGTCAGACAGAGAAGCGTGATTGGTCACTCAGAGAACACGTCTCACTGCTCTAGAGTCCAGTGGTGGCGTGCTTTACCCCACTGCATCCCACGCTTTGCATTGCTCTTGGTGATGTAAGGCTTGGATGAGCTGCTCGGCCATGGAAACCCATTCAATGAAGCTCTCTCCGCACTGTTCCTGAGCTCATCTGAAGGCCACAGGAGTTTGGAGGTCTGGAGCGATTGACTCTGCAGAAAGTTGGTGACTTCTGCGCACTGTGACCCTCAGCATGTGCTGACCCCACTGGGATTTCACTTTGTGGCTGAGTTTCTGTTGTTCCCAATCGCTTCCACTTTGTTATAATCCCACTAACAGTTGAGCGTGGAATATTTAGTAGTGAGGAAATGTCAGGACTTATTGCACAGGTGGCAACGCTTGAGTTCAATAGATAGATAGATTTCATTTGAAAAAATGGATGCCCATGTTATTTTTCACATTGACTGGTGTATTATAACCTGAACTGCCTTTTATTCAAGGCTCGTATCACTGCCAATGTTGTGCTAATTACAAAGATTGAGGCTTGTGAAAACACAAAGGCTGAGGCGCAGAACACCGTGTGCTTGGCCGAACGCTGAGTGCGCTACAGTCGTCACACTTTTCCCAAACGCCTTGCAGCTGCTCCTATTGTGGTCTGTGAAGGGCTTCGGCAGCGCCCGCACTCCTCTGCCCACCCCGCCTGCTGTCCGCCGGCCCTTAAATGAGCTCACTGAGACGCCTGTGCCGGGACAATTGAAAACACTGATTCAATATGCAGTGTGAGCGTCAAGCCTTCCCAGCGTAGGATTCCAATGCACACGCGAACACGGGTCAGAATGACCTTACGTGTCAGGGTCAGGGTGAAAAGGGGGGTGTGCAGATATTTTCCCAGAGATATTTGAAACGTTCACACGGGCCTGAGTTCCAGTTCACACAATGAAGTCAGCTGCGTTTGATTGTCTAGTGACCCCTCTTAAAGCACAGAAGGCGCTCATCTGTCTTGATACTGAAACTTACAGTGACCCCGGACACTTTAGGACTCTGGATCCCTTTGGATCACTGTGTCTAGTTTCTTCTCAGGCAGATCTGTGCTGGAATATCTTTCTTTACTCCTCATGTAAACATAACATCGGTGATCTGATCAGCACATGGGGTAAATGGGGTCTCTATATCTGAACCATTACGCTAAAACAAGGGATTGAAACGCTCTTGCTTTACAGAGATACAAAAGCCTGAATATATATGTGCACAAGACTCGCTCCAGGAGAACGAGAGCCCATTCCTCAACTCGTGCCAGATTTGGCTGTGTCTTTTATGTCTTCCAAATAAGTTTTATTGGCATTGCTATCAAATGCTGAAATGTTGTGACGGTCCAACTTGGATCCAGTGTTTAGAATAGGTTGAAGATTATAAACAGATCATGTGTGTTTATGAAAGCATAACCATCTGAGGTCACATAGCAAGTGCATAATTCACCACACTGTAATAAGCTTATACATTAACATAACAGTGAACGATACTTTTACAGTATTTATTAATCTTGGTTAATTCTAAATATACCTTTATATTTAAGTGATATTTAATTTATATTTAATATTTGAGGTTCAAGTTGATTGTTGTATTAGAAACAAACCATGAATTAACAATTAGCTCATGATACCTAATGCATTAAATAACTGTAACAAATTCAACCTTATTTTAAGTGTTAATGTAAACTAACCCCCTTAACTGTCACTTTTTTTATTGCATTTTTCCCTATATCACACATTTTAGTAATCATAAATTATGTATCATTCGAAAGCTTACAAACTCAAAATTCATCCTGTGAAAACCATTTGAAATTGGAAATTGCGTTACTATGGAAATGGTTCTTTAAATTATTTTTGTAGGCTCCTCCCCCTTATTAACTACTTTTTTAATCAAAACCTTTTTGATCTGAAAGGTCTGAGTCTCAAGGTTCTATATTTGGCGACTATTTTGTGATAGGTTTTATTTTTGGACAGAAATGTATTAATTTGTTACAGGGGAATCCATCAAAAAAAAAAAAAAATCTATGGAATGTGGACAACCGGTGGCTATTTTTGGTATAGCACCTAAACAAAATCTCATAGGAACTATATATATATATATATATACAGTATTGTTCAAAATAATAGCAGTACAATGTGACTAACCAGAATAATCAAGGTTTTTAGTATATTTTTTGCTACGTGGCAAACAAGTTACCAGTAGGTTCAGTAGATTCTCAGAAAACAAACAAGACCCAGCATTCATGATATGCACGCTCTTAAGGCTGTGCAATTGGGGACAATTATTTGAAAGGGGTGTGTTCAAAAAATAGCAGTGTCTACCTTTGACTGTACAAACTCAAAACTATTTTGTACAAACATTTTTTTTCTGGGATTTAGCAATCCTGTGAAATCACTAAACTAATATTTAGTTGTATGACCACAGTTTTTAAAACTGCTTGAGATCTGTGTGGCATGAAGTCAACCAACTTGTGGCACCTCTCAGCTGTTATTCCACTCCATGATTCTTTAACAACATTCCACAATTCATTCACATTTCTTGGTTTTGCTTCAGAAACTGCATTTTTGATATCACCCCACAAGTTCTCAATTGGATTAAGGTCTGGAGATTGGGCTGGCCACTCCATAACATTAATTTTGTTGGTTTGGAACCAAGACTTTGCCCGTATACTAGTGTGTTTTGGGTCATTGTCTTGTTGAAACAACCATTTCAAGGGCATGTCCTCTTCAGCATAGGGCAACATGACCTCTTCAAGTATTTTAACATATGCAAACTGATCCATGATCCCTGGTATGCGATAAATAGGCCCAACACCATAGTAGGAGAAACATGCCCATATCATGATGCTTGCACCTCCATGCTTCACTGTCTTCACTGTGTACTGTGGCTTGAATTCAGAGTTTGGGGTCGTCTCACAAACTGCCTGTGGCCCTTGGACCCAAAAAGAACAATTTTACTCTCATCAGTCCACAAAATGTTCCTCCATTTCTCTTTAGGCCAGTTGATGTGTTCTTTGGCAAACTGTAACCTCTTCTGCACATGCCTTTTTTTTAACAGAGGAACTTTGCGGGGGATTCTTGAAAATAGATTAGCTTCACACAGACGTCTTCTAACTGTCACAGTACTTACAGGTAACTCCAGACTGTCTTTGATCATCCTGGAGGTGATCATTGGCTGAGCCTTTGCCATTCTGGTTATTCTTCTATCCATTTTGATGGTTGTCTTATGTTTTCTTCCACGTCTCTCTGGTTTTGCTCTCCATTTTAAGGCATTGGAGATCATTTTAGCTGAACAGTCTATCATTTTTGCACCTCTTTATAGGTTTTCCTCTCCAATCAACTTTTTAATCAAAGTACGCTGTTCTTCTGAACAATGTCTTGAATGACCCATTTTCCTCAGCTTTCAAATGCATGTTCAACAAGTGTTGGCTTCATCCTTAAATAGGGGCCACCTGATTCACACCTGTTTCTTCACAAAATTGATGACCTCAGTGATTGAATGCCACACTGATATTTTTGAACACACCCCTTTCAACTAATTCAACTAATTGTCCAATTGCACAGCCTTAAGAGCGTGCATATCATGAATGCTGGGTCTCATTTGTTTTCTGAGAATCTACTGAACCTACTGGTAACTTGTTTGCCACGTAGCAATAAAAAAATATACTAAAAACCTTGATTATTCTGGTTAGTCACATTGTACTGCTATTATTTTGAACAATACTGTATATGGCTTAGTTATTTTAGTCATGACTTCAAGGCTAGATTATTGTAATGCTCTACTGGGTGGTTGCCCTACTCGCAATAAACAAACTCCAAAACACTTGTGTTCTTACTAGAACCAGGAAGTATGACCATATTAGCCCGGGTTTGTCAACACTGCACTGGCTCCCTATTAAACATCCCTTGATCCTTGTCTACACTGGCGTTTCCATTGCATTTCAGAAACAATCTCTGTCCACACCGCACAACCATTCCTGCACACTGGGCATGCGCGTACAGGTGTAAACAGTTTCCTCTTGCGCATGTAGACAGCTGCAGTATTATACAGTACAGTGTGTAACTGCACAACGGCTGCTAAAAAGGACCACAAAGTCAGCAAAGCATGCAGTTCTGTCTCTGTGTTATTGTTTACACGGTGTTCAAGGCTGGTCTGTTACAGGGCCGTTGAGAGAGAGTCGGCTCTGGGCTGTTTTCTAAAAGTATTGTAACAATAGCAACCAACGATCAACTCAGTGCCTTTGGGAAACGCAGCCCAGGTCTGGTATTGTCCCATTCTGGGAGCGTAATGTGGGAAGCTACGCCATCCTTTTTAAAAGTCTCAGTTTACGAGGTTCGAAAACGCAGGAGCAGTGTGGTCGACAGGTGCAACCTCCGCAAAAAAACGTATGTGTTTAAAAACGAAAATGCTCTAAAACACATCTCATTACTATGGCATACAGAGAACATTATCAGTTCATATTATTCAAATCAGAAGGGGGAGGGGGGTCTAATGCTGTTTCCTGCATTCTGCCTTATTTACACTGTTCAAGAGTTGATCCTCATGATAAACATGGACAAAGTTGGACGTGTGACGGAGCATTTCTGTGCCAAATACACTCCTTCAGGATTTGAACAAGTTTGGGAAGGTTTTGTCAGAGTATGGCCCTGTATGACATCATAAAGGGTGGAACTCCTTGTATGGGCACTTGTCCCGGACACACACACACACACACACACACACACACGGGTTACGGGAGCCGTCGGCGGCGCTGGCATTGTGTTTTTAGACACGAGATCATCAATGTCACTAAAGAAGTGTGTGTGTGTGTGTGTGTGAGGGAAAGATCAGCTTGTTCAGCTTCCCAAATAACCCAGCGTTAAGGGAACAGTGGATGCAGTGTGTGTTTGCGGAGTTCTGCGAGTGTGTGTGTTTGTTCCCGGTCATGAGTGGGATCCTCAGGAGGTGAGTGAAACTGCAGCAAACGTGTGAGTTTTTTGGCAATCGGCACGTAAGAGCATATAATGTGAACAACAGTAACGTATAGTGTGTGTGTGTGTCTTTAGCTCCGCCCACTGCCCGCCTCCACGAGCTCGGCTGTTTTCTGAAAGAATCGGTGCAGTGTTTCTGTCTTTTATAAATCTGATAAACTAAAGACTCTTGTGAGATATGAAGGATCAACACTACTCTATAGAGACTCCAAGGGCCTGTACCATGATGGTAGATTAACAAACTCAGGGTTATAGGATTAGTGTTGAGTTGACAAAACCAAACCAATCAGTTCAGGCTTTGTTGGTCCCATGATGCTGATCATCAGAGGCCTGTTGCATGAAGCTAACTGAACAAACTCTGAGTTTCAGAGTAGGTTTAGAGTTGACAAATCCAGATAAATCCAACCCGGTTTAGATAAAGTTCAATTGTTTCTCAAAGCTTGGTATAAACTTTCTCTGTCAACTCAGGTTTAATCCAGAGTTTGCAATTAACACTGAAGCGCGTGCACCTGAAAGTGTGACACATGCGGCAAACAGCCAATCACAGAGTCCGTTTGATTCACTTCTCTTCTGAAATTAAATGTGTTTAAAGCAGGAATAAACACTTCTGCTGCAGCATAAATTTAAGAAGGCAGCTGAGAGAATATCTGACTATATCAATGCATGATGTGAATCAAAGAAATATGCCTAATAACTACAGGTTCACAAAGAGCTCAAATAAATACACGTTGTATTATATATATAATAATTTGCACCAAAAGATGAGCAATTTGGTCTCTAACGTTTTTTCACTATAAACTACTTTAATTTGTTACGAGAGATTCAGGGGGTGTGAGTTTTACTTGCACCTGATTGGTCCAGTTTGAGTTTGTGATCTCTAACCCAGAATAAAACCGGCTCCAGAGCAGGTTAGCCGTGTAGTGTAAGTAACCATGGTGATTAACACTGCTAAAAACCAATCCACCTTCTTGAGCCCGAAAAACCAGAGTTTGCTCAAACTAATCTCAAACTTACCTGGGTAGCAACTGAAACCAGCTTTGTGCAACAGGCCACAGCTCTCTCTGTCGACTCAGGCTTTGATCCTGAGTTTGTGGAGCGCGTGCACGTGAAAGTGTGACATCAGCAGTGAGCAGCCAATCACAGGCCTTTCAACGCACATGTGACTCATTTCTCGCGAGAGAGCTAACATGATTCAAAACTGAAAATAAAGACACTGAAGTGTAAATAAAGAGTTTAAAAGCATTTACAAAGAAGAAAATACTTTTCCATGTAAGAGGATAAATAAAGACAATATCGTGAAAGTTGTGAAATGAGTTATATATAAAATTTAAGCACCAAGGCTGCATTTGTTATTTAAAAAAAAAAACTGTAATATTGTAAAATATTATTAAAATGTAAAATAACCGATTTCTATTTGAACATATTTTACTATGTAATTTATAATTGTACAATTATTATATTAAGTAATCATCATTAGACTATATATATATATATATTATCATGTAGTGACCTTTAATTTGGAGCAGGAGAACCAGGGGGAGTGGCTTTATTGCATCAGAGATGAGCTCACAGCTGATTGGTTCAATTTCAGTTTGCGATCTCTTATCCCGAACATAACCTGCTCCGGAGCGTAAGTTACTATGGAGATGAACACTGCAAAAAGCCAAACCACTTTAATGGTACTTAAAACCCAGGATTGGTACAAACTAAGCTTAAACATATCTGGCTAGCTAGCTAAACCGGCTTCATGGTACAGGCCCCAGATTAACATGAGACTGTGTGTGTTATGAACCCTTTAAATGATTGTTAGGCTGCATTATCACGGTCAGCCGGAACCGGCATCTACGGGAATGTTAGTCTCTCTGTTTATCCCAAAATGCGTCCAGTACGATCTGTGTTGGGACGCTGCAGTTTTATGTTCCTCAGCTTCTGAACTGATGCGCTCCCAGAATGAAGGCACAGCACAAGATTATACGTATGAAAAAAGGTTTATTCGTCAGCAACAAGTATCACAAATATATGAAAAAATATAGCATAAGAAATATATTAATTTAGGTCAATAAATAGTCACATATCAAAACATCCCGTGAGGGTCTTTCCCATTAGTAGTGCTGGAGGACTCTCGCAGACTGACAACAGTACACACACACACACACACACACGAGGTATTTCTATTTGTTTACAGACTAACAAACGTCTTGATCCGTTTGAGTCCTGACAAGGCAAGAAGAATCGGCTTCCACCGCCGCAGACGTGGGAACTACATTCATTGTTCAAAAAGACATGATTAGCACCTTCAAGTCTAGAGACTTCTCAGACTACCTTCGAAATAAAAAACAATATCAACATAAAAACAATCCCTGAGCATCCTGTAAGACACGGGGCTTCTCCCGAAAGAACCTGATTATCATTGTCAAGACACACAGACAGTTAAAAGACAGACTTGGGTTGTGTCACAACAAAATTTAAAAGGTCTTTAACACACATTAGCGAACACTCGTGGAACAGCTCCGGAGCCTTAATACTGGAGAGATCACCTCAGGGATCATACGGATACAGCCCTTCCGAGAGCCGGCCTCAGCAGGAGGGAGAGGTAGTGATGGGACTCTGCAGGAAGGACAGCGGGCTGGCCGCCGTGTGGACGGGGAAGGTGAAGACCGTGCCGCTGATCCCGGGGCTTCCCGCTGAGGAGCAGCTGGAGGAGGCCAGCACCTGGGATTCGAACTGCAGGAGCTGGCCCATGAAGCTGAAGTTGGGTGAGATGATGCTGCGCCGCTGCTTGACGAACTCAAAGGCCTCTTCCAGTCGGACACGGTTGGTGCGCATCAGATACGCCAGACAGATGGTGGCGGAGCGAGAGATGCCCGCCTGGCAGTGCACAAACACACGCCCACCTTTATTACGCACAGAATCTGGGAAGGGAAGGGAAGAGGGTTACATTTCCCATCAATAAACCAAATATGGACTAGTGTCTGTGACACATACACACAGGTACAATAAAACGGAATTTAGGGAAACAATATAAAGGAATTTGGGAGACAATATAACGGAATTTGGGAGACAATATAACGGAATTTGGGAGACAATATAACGGAATTTAGGGAGACAATAAACCGGAATTTGGGAGACAATAAACCGGAATTTGGGGGGAAATAAACCGGAATTTGGGGGGAAATAAACCGGAATTTGGGAGAAAATAAACCGGAATTTGGGAGAAAATAAACCGGAATTTGGGAGAAAATAAACCGGAATTTGGAGGGGGATAAAACGCAATTTGGGGAAAAATAAAACAGAATTTAGGAAGAAATAAAACAAAATTTAGGAGACAATAAAACGGAATTTGGAGGGGGATAAAAGCAATTTAGGGGAAAATAAAAGCGAAATTTGGGACACAATAAAATGGAATTGGAAGACAATAAACCGGAATTTGGGAATAAAACTGAATTTGGGACATAAAATGCAATTTGGGGAAAAATAAAACAGAATTTAGGGGGAAATAAAACAAAATTTGGGACACAATAAAATGGAATTGGGACACAATAAAATGGAATTGGGAAGACAATTAAACAGAATTTGGGGAAAAATAAAACAGAATTTAGGGGAAATAAAACAGAATTTAGGGGAAATAAAACGGAATTTAGGGGAAATAAAATGGAATTTAGGGGAAATAAAATGGAATTTGAGACACAATAAAATGGAATTGGGACACAATAAAATGGAATTGGGAAGACAATTAAACGGAATTTGGGGAAAAACTTATAGAGCCCTATTCAACTCTATCATTAACCCAAAAGCAGTCCCGCAGTATTGATTCCCCAACCACACATTCAATTGCAAATTACCCTCTGTGGCTCTGCTAATGAAGGAGCCATCCCATTAAGGAAACGGGAAGAGTTAAACCAGGCAGGGTTTCGAGTGCGAGGGGAAATACCCCCCTCGACAGGCCTGAATACACAATGGGGGGTGGCGGCACCCCTGCTAGGCGCACTGATCTGATAGGAGGGCAACAGAGACACTACCTTTTGTTCGGGCCAAACAAAGAGAGGCAAAGCATTCAGACGGAGCCAGTTGCCCCAAGAAAGGATCAGGTCACGGCCTGGTGTTATTTACAAAGGGGGCTCCTCTTTAAACAGGATGACGTAAGCCTCGGTGGCCGTACAGCTGGTCGATTTGGAGGGAACTTTTGAAAAACTCGACTCAGAATGGGGGTAGGGTCCAAAGCTCGTCACGCGGTGACATCTGTTCCCTATTTCCTAGCAGGCTCTGCGAAAATGACACTCACCGATAAATTCAATGGCCTCGTTGAACCAGGAGCTGATGTTGGCTTTGTGGTTGTCCTCCACAGGAATACTCTTGTACTGGTAGTGGTCTTCAAAGTGGTTGGGGCAGTTGGAAGAGACGTTAATGAGCGCCGTGATTCCCAACATGTCCAGCATGTCCTTTCTGGAGGCGTGATAAGCACTGCCTAAATATAGGAACGGCAGGATTTCTACAGGGCCACCCTGGAAAAACCAAACGAGGACGTTAGCGCACGCGTTCACTCATGGCGAGTCTTGTTTACAGCACAGGCTCTCAGGTAATGACTTACCTGGTCGTAGAGAGGGGTCGTACAGGACGAGTCGGCCGTGTTGGGACGGCAGCTGGAGCTCAGAGGCAAACTCAAGACTTGTGGGGAACCGGCTTCACACATGTCAGGAAACTCCGAGGAAAACGTGTCAAATCCACCTGGAAAAGGTCAAAGAACTATATTATTTATGTATAGTGTCAACAGCTGAAACAAACAATAAGTAAACAAGCTCAGCTGGTGTGCCAATTGGTCAAACGCTCTTAAAAATAAAGGTTTGCCACTGTATCTAATACATGAAGAACCTTTAACATCAAATAAACCTCTTTAGATGATTATAAAATGGTTATTTTAAAGAGACAGTCCACCCAAAACTCGCTCTTAAGTTGAACACAAAAGGTAATCAGACACTTGATGGAAGAACACTATGGGCTCATAAACATATACATTATTCAAAATATTTTCTGTGAGAAGTAAAAAAAAATTATAATGACAGATCGTTCATTTTGAAGGGTGAACTGTCCCTTTAAGAACGGTTTAAAGTTCTCCAGTGTGAACACCGCTTGTTTTTAAGAGTGTTTAATAATAATACAGCATTATAGTATGTAAAGAAAGACTAAGATCTCGTACCTTTAAGAAGGAACACACTTGCTCCACACGGATTGCGACAGAGAGCGTTCACAGCGAGCATTAAAGTCCCGTCTTTCTTCACTTCTCCCATCTCCAGACTGCGGTCGTCCAGGAACACGACGCTCTGGTATTCCCGGACAGAAGCCTGCTCCTGGTGTCCTCGTTGGGAACGATGTGCTCGAGCCCCAGCCCCCCTCGGGCCCGCCGGCGCACTATAGTACTGAAGCGCACGTTACTGGAGCCCGAGATGTGAGACGAGCTGAAGGCGAAGAACGAGCGGCAGTCCAGAACCAGACAGTCCGGATCATCGCCGTCCAGCAGATCCCGAAGCGAGGCCGAGTCGATGGTGGACACTTCCATGATGACCATAGTAGAGAACGATCTCTCTAAATACACAAAGCGAGATGGAAAACGTCCCTCTTTAACGTCCTTCGAGAGGTTGATCCAGAAATAGTCCGTTGAGCGAGGCTGAAATTCGAATTGTTTTTTCTCAACGGAAAGTTTCTCCTCGCTCTGATTCTTCTGAGGTGAAAGGCGGTGCGTGGCGCTTATATACTCTGAGCGCTCCTCCTGTCGCCGAGGGCGTGGCGGCGTCAGATGCTCCGCCCCTCTTGGCTCGTGGCCGCAACGCACGTACGTCAGTGTGATTATCTGATCCTGTCAGAGCTAGTCGACCTCTAGCAAACCGGAGAAACTGCTAATCTACCCCAGTTTCCGAGTTGTGTCACTTATCTTGAGTGTTAGTAATGATTTGAGGTTATTTGTGTTGTTGTTGGGATGGGGTTTGGAGTGTTGATCTTCGACCCGTTTATCAGCCATTTTGAGTTTATCAGCGTTTGTCAATAATCCTGCCGTTTTGGCAGATTTGGTTGTTCCCTCTTGTGTCAGTTCCACTTTTTGCTCTTTTATCAACGATTTCACAATGCCATTTTAAAAAGCTAAAGATATACTGTACTATATGATACATATGGAAGCTTGTTTATGCCACAGAATATCTTTTTTTCTCATAGTTGTAAGATATAAAGTCAGAATTGTAAGATATAAAGTCAGAATTGTGAGTTATAAAGTCAAAATTGAGACATAAAGTCAGAACCCACATGAAAAAATACTATAGTATATTAAAGTAAAATTATTGTAGTGTTTTTGAACCATATATAGTAAAGATACTACAGTAACTTGTAGTATATTATAGTATTTACTACACTTTGTTAATTTACTGTAGTATCTTTACTATAGTATGGTTCAAAAACACTACAGTATTCACTAGAGTCATTTTACTATAATATACTACAGTATTTTTTCATGTGGGAATTGTGTGATATGAAGTAAAAATTTTGAGTTATAAAGTCAGAATTGCAAGAACAAAGTAAAAAATTGTGATAAAGTCTGAATTGTGAGATATAAAGTCAGAATTGTGTGAAATTAAGTCAGAATTATCTGATTTAAAGTCTGAATTGTGAGATATAAAGTCTAAATTGTGAATTATAAAGTCAGACTTGCAAGAAAAAAGTTTTAAAAAGTGATATTAAGTCAGAATTGAGATATATAAAGTCAGAATTGTGTGAAATAAAGTCAGAATTATCTGATTTAAAGTCAGAATTGTGTGATATAAAGTAATACATTGCGAGATAAAAAGTCACAATTATCTTATTTTACAGATTACTGATTTGAATTCTGTTTTTTAATAATAAAGGAGTTCATGTACAAGGGCTGCGGGTATTCACACTATACCAATATCAATGATGAAAAAAGTTTGAGATCATATTGTGTTTGTCTGATGAAAAACATGACAAAGCAGAACTCTAATCTAACTAATTTATCTCGTTATGTAATAATAAAACTATAAAAAAAATATTATATTTAAGCCTATACTTAGGCCAGAAACTCTTATGATCATCTGACCATGAGACTGACAAAAATAAAGCAATGTTTATAATCCTTCCATGATTTTATTCTCATTAAGTGTAAAATATCATTAAAACTTTCCTCTTGAGTTCAGATAAATAACAAGATGATTAGTGAACCTGTCATTGTACTCATAAAAGTTTATACTTTGTTTTTATTGTACAGGAGTACATCGTGTGCAATGCCAGAGCAAAGGAAACCATAAAAGTTAATCACTGTATAGAAAACTTGAGGTCTGGTAAATTTCCATTGAAAAACAAACCAGGCTCAGGTGTATGGATGAGCACAGATAATCCACATATATATCCACTGGCACAGACTCACAAATACAAGCATTCGCCAATTTCCTGTAAAGTGATTCGACTGCCTCCTCACAACAGAATAGAGCGATGGGAACATGTGCTGTGTTTTTCCATGCAAGCCAATATTTGCATATCACTGTCCTTTAAAAACAGGCTATTTTTAAAAACGTAAAAAATAACATTCATCACAGCTGTGTTAACACTATTCATGTAGAGTCTAATTTACAGGAAACTAAATGACATATGTAGGTCATGATGTCAGAAACTGCATATGAAACTTGAGTTAGGTTTGCTCTCCAAATCATTTCTGGTGTTGTCTGACAGAAAAGAAAAAAAAAGGTGGTAAGTAACGATTTTACAGTTAAAACACGGATGAGTCAGCAGAGACTCATGTTGTGCCATAGGAAGAGAACACCGTGTCCTGCATCGCTCGTACATGCATTGCTCAAAACATGCAATACTACAATTACTAAATTACATCTTAGACACTCCAAAAATCTTACATTGACATTCACGTCTGCCCACAAAAACACAGATAAACAAGAAAGAATGATGTTGAATTAATCAAAACACACACATTTGAGTGATTGACACACTTGCATGTTCTGTCTGTTAGGGAAGTGAAAGAGTGTGATGAATGAGGCATTTCCTTGGTGTAGCAAATACATTTCAGTCATCACATTTACGGACAGAGCTGCCTCCGGGCACCCTGGGAAACCACTCTGCATGTGCATAAATATACATAAATATGCTCATTTCTGCAGATTCTGTGTGTGTGTGTGTGTGTGTGTGTGTGTGTGTGTGTGTGTGTGTGTGTGTGTGTGTGTGTGTGTGTGTGTGTGTGTGTGTGTGTGTGTGTGTGTGTGTGTGTGTGTGTGTGTGTGTGTGTGTGTGTGTGTCTGGCAGCTGAAATTTCTAGAATGTGCCCAGATATGACATAGTGAAACACTGCATCATTCAAGCACAACCACATGGGTAAAACACTGTATGAAAACATAAATCATGGAAATATTGTGGAAATGTCTAATGTATAGGGCATAAACTTTCTGCCACACCTGCCAATGGCAAAACAGACAGTAATGACAGTAATGTTTCAGATAGCAATGGAAATTCACTTCTCCATACTCCATAAAACTACTAGCTACAATATAGCAAAGATACACTTATAAACGGTGCTTTTCAGGTCTGACAGTTATCAGGTACAGAAATCTAATAAAGTAAGCAAATTTAAAAATATGACATATTCCTTATTCAATTTACAAAAGTTATTCAGTCAAGAGCAGTGAGTGCTTTTTCTTTGTCCTGTGTTGTTTTATTTACATTGATGATAAACGGCAGCAGGAATATCAGGCGCCTGTCGCTAAGACCGAATGCCACGGATCTAATACACTGATACACTCGCGTTTTATTTTCTAATACAGGTAATATTTCATCACGCCTATGTCAACTACGTGTGTAGCAAGTGTGGGGTTGTCCTGAAAATGAAAAATTGAGTCCTCCCTCTAGATCGGGTCTCCCCAAACTGTCAGTTAAAAATAATCCTAAATACTTACAAATTATATTCATTTAAAATACACATATCTTACTACATTATGCGTATGAAAACACATTACTGGATAATAAACCAATTAAACATAGTTTCTTACACTTAAGTGTTAATTAATAAATAATAATAACAATAGCCCATTAAGTGAATAATTTAACATTATTAATTTGTTTTATTTATAGCTGGAATGTGTGGACATTTAACACATAACTACATTACAGATGATTGAGAATATGTAGGTAAGTGTGTAGGCTAGTATAAACTAAGCTATCAGGCTAATCGCTTATAATCTGTATACTATGCTAGTATAAGATAACTAATACAAACATAAATTATCATTATAATGTAGTTTAACCATCTTTTTTTTACAGTCTATGGTCCTGAGCATCGTTCACGTTTGTTCATGTATTCGAATTCATATGTTACCGCCAACACCAATTTTTACTCGGATTTGGTGCTTGTCAAATGTTCTGATTGGTTCTTCTTCTGTTCACTCATTTGGAGAATTGTTCTAATTGGTTGAAGGGTGATCATTGGCTTGAAGTGAGTGTAATATACATACATATACGATGCCTCATTCGACCGCTCCAGGCACGTCGAAGCGCCGCCATTTTGGAACGCAGTCAACACTTCAAATGCGTCACTCACATAAACAACAACAACAACAACAACACTGTGCAGCCGCTGTAAAACCCGGCGCAATTTAAATTCCAGAAGAAATGGGATAATCTTTCACAGGTGAGAATGTGTTGGCTTGTGTTTTTATATTTGTATTATTTATGATGTAAAGATAATTTAACCAATATTTGTAGCATATGCAGAATTATGTACCATTATAGACTAAATCCCATAAAATCAAATAGTTTATTGCAGAAATAGATGTATAGTATAACTATGGCAACATGCTTTTGAAAGCGCGTTAACGGGGTTAACGACCGGCTTTGACCGTTCCAAAATGGCGGATGTTTAATAGAAAGAGTCCCTAATGAGGTATCTACGTATATGGTAATATAGGCAACTTATCTAGTAATGGTAGAAATTCATTGTCTGTGAATGCTCACAATTCAGGTACACAAGATAAATAAATGGCACACTTATTAATTTACAATATTTCCAATTCCATGATGTGTAATGCTGGGATATCCTCACCCTACATTAGTCAGTCTTTTCCCATTTCTGAAATATGATTTCTTCTATTTAAGACACAGATGTGATCATGTATTATTAAATCATGGGATTAAGAACAGATTTGAGTCAAGTTAAGCAGAATTCCAGAAGGTTTCATTATGAAACCGCTTTATTCTCAGATTACACAGGAAGAACAGCAGATTTACGGTTTTATTGTTTTTTTTGTTGTTGTAGAAACTATTTTGACGGTTGGACCACATAAGCGGAAGCAAAAGCGCTCAAATGGTGGCGTGTCTCCACGGGCAACGCGTTCACAACTCATCACAACAGGACGCAGAATCACGCCGCTCGACCAATAGGATTGTGCAAAGCGTCCTAAGCGGATGTCACATCCGGTCTGAACAGCCGGCAGGATTGAAGGAAGAGTCTGGAGTAGCCACTTACCACTCGTGTCGTTTATTTTTAAACACTGTGAGTGTGTCTAATACAGCACTATAGTATAACACACTCGAGTTTATTATTCGCGCAGTCGCAATGACTTTCGATGTGCGGAGGTGAGTCGGTCGCTGTGTTTTTCCCTCTAATGCATGAATCAAACGCGACACGATGCTAGTGTCCCAAACCCTAGTGCGCTGCCTACTTAGGGAGGAGCCGAGCGTGCGAAACGTGTCGGCGGTGCTGTCCAGATAGGGAGCGCGCTAGGGTTTAAGACACGGACAATCGTTCCATGGACTACAGGAGAGTGAAAACACTTACAAATGTTCTTTAAACTGCTCTTGACGAGTATCAGAAACTGCTGGCATTTGATTCAGGTGCAGTGGATAGGTTTTAGTCGAGTTAAACACATCAAAGTTATTTCTAAGCTAAGAGCATGTCAGTCTTTCTTTAGACAACTGTTATAAGCCATTGATTGTACTTGTTTGCTCTTGTGACGAGTCTCAATGTTCTTGCGATTAATGACGTGAT
>CM040932.1:7262321-7267321 GCA_023029165.1 Gobiocypris rarus | reverse complement strand
AAATATAACAGTAGCCCATCATCCTAATGATCTAGTTTGTCTTGTCATGTGACTGTAGAGATCCTGAATGAATGATTGTTTCCTGTCTTTTGTTTGTTTGGGTAAAGTTTCATCCAGACAGTTGTTATTTGGATCTCTTAGCATCCAGTGTTTTTCCGCTTTGACTGTCGCACTGAGCATGTGCAGATGTAGAAATGTGAGTGTTGTAATATTGCATCAGAATACTTTAATATCTGCTGCTATGGCGGCAACACAACCTTGTTTCCTTGTTTCCATTCACGCTTCCTCTCAGCTCATCTGATCGCCCAATGAAAGTGACAGTAAACCCATGGCTTCCTCTTTAGAGACGTGCAGAGAAAGGCAGTAGCCAGTCGAGAACATCTGTAATAATCCACAGCGAATCATTGATGGGTCATCAAACGATAATTCAACATCGAATCAGGCCTGCTTTAAAACAAGTTTGGACACTCGACGTTGCTTTTATAAACTCGTGCTCCGTGTGTCCAAACGGTTCAGTGCAACATCTGCAGTGTTGAATGATAAACACATGGCTTTGTTGCTGTGTGTGACGTATCGCCCCGGCTGTGGGTGTTTGTTGCTGTTGTAACGCAGGACATAATAAATATCTGACGTATCCACCCGAGCAGTGAACTCAACAACAGGAACGTGTGAATGTTTCGGCTGTTATGCAACAGTGAAAGCATGTGTTCGGACTGATCCACACTTGTGTGTGTGTGTGTGTGTGTGTCTCTGAACTGTGTGCAGGTGTTTTGAGAACCAACCCAAGATGCCAAACTCGCTTGTCCGGCTGAGCGAGTGCAAGTTGCACATTTTCTGCTTTACGAGATTAACATAAACATGGCCTGAAAGGGTTTTATTCACTCTTCAAAATAAAGGTCCTTTACTGGCATCTACAGCTGCTTTCCCACCGGCGGGCCGAACGGTTCCTGTTATATTTCCACTAGGGTTGGGAATCAAAAATCCAGCATTCCAGGATGTTTCTCCACATAGTGGACTTCATTGTCCGAGCTCTTCGATCACTTTCTTCCAAGCAAGATCCTTTTTATTCCTGTTTCTATAAAGGACGAATTAACTGTATCACGATATAAGTGTTTCATATCGGGCAATATCAATAATTATTATTGATATTTTAAAATAAGGACCAGAAGAAAAATGCGTCGAGTATAAACACCTTCTCAAACGGACGAGGCGCGCGCGGTCAGCGGAGCCAGACGAAAGGTGGTTAAAGAAGCTTGTGGTATTACCAGTCTTGGTCGGGACGACGGTCTTGCATTATTTGCAGATGACGTTGATCTGACTACGGTCAGACTTATGAAATCCCCAAAACTGCCGTACTGTTGAGATGACTAGTTTTCTTATTTCCCGTCAGACTAGTCGCCGCGCGCCATTTTCGGGTTGATCTCCAAACTAAATACTGTTACATGATTGGCTGTTAGCGTTTCACTCCGTACGTTGCTAGGTAACCAGAGAGTGAGTGCCTTTGTTCATGCAACCAAACTTGCTTCTCAAACTCTGGTTTCTTCTGACGAAGTATGGAGCGCATTTCGTATTGATAGCAATTACGTGTCTATCGCGATACGCATCGTTACGCACCCTAGGGCTGGGCGATATATCGAATATTAGCGATCATATCGCATTAATCTTGACGATTTATGTAAAATTTTAAAATATCGTGAATATATCGTGAATATCGAATATTTCAGATTCAACATGCAAACTTTCCCAAAAAACATTACCAGATAACGCAGAGCTCTGCTTCCACGTTCACTAAACATCGTAAGCAGAAGAGTTGAATATATATGCAGCGCATGACAAAGAAAGCAACAGAAACATGCGCGCATGAGAGGAATAATACGGACTCTGACCTGAAGCGCACACGCCTTTCAGACAACATGCAATCGGGATTCAGCTCATGGATTATTGGGTTTCAAACAGATGTAAAGATGCACGTCCTGTCGAGTGTTAAACACAGTAGTGTGTGTCTTTAGTGAACACACACAGAGTCGAGTGAGGAATCGTGTGTTAGTGTATTGGGTCCGTGCAGCTCTTAAAGGGCCGAGCTCATATTCTGTGTGATTTAATGATCATCAAACAACAATGAAAAATAGAAAACCACCCCATGCTCGGCTAAACAACTTCAATATATTTATTAAGAATCAGTGTAGCCTATAGTTAATTTATAGAGTGAAGACGCAGTTTTTTTATATATATTTGATATTAGATTTATTTCTTGACTTGCTACTATTAAATAGACCCACTGTAGCTGAAAATAGAGCACTGTTTTTGTCATATTGTTTGTAATTTGCATGTTTTGCTTATAAAAAATAATAATAATTAAAGTACAATTAGTAAAAAAGTACATTAAAAAAAATATTAAATTACTTGTATCATGATTTAAGATTTTGGTCATCCCGACCTGTTTCTTTTTTTCAATTTCCCATTTTCTATTTAATTTGGTTCTATCTAAATAGTTTTTGTTGTTTTTAATGGGGGCAAAAGAAAATATTTGTATTTATTTAAAAGCAATTGCAAACATATCGAGATATATATCGAATATCGTAAAAATGTTGAAAATATCGAGATATCATTTTTTTTTAGATATCGCCCAGCCCTACCCAGCCCTAGTACGAATATGTATCGTACAGCTCCGGATATCCACATATGATTTTGTCCTCATTGTTGTCACTACTAGAGCAAGCTCCTGATTGGTTAACATGATGCGAATATCCACCAAAGGTCGGATTTTTAAACTTGCCCGAAACGCTCATTAGCGTGAATCGCGTCGCAGAATGTCCATTCGTGTCTTAGCGTTAAGCGCGAATGATTTACATGTTAAGTCAATGCAGTGTTCACACCAAACGTGAATAGAGCGTCAAATTCTCGTCTACTGCGAATTGGACACGCGTGTAAATTGAGTGTTTGAAGCAAAATAGATGCGCTCCAGATCCACTGGAGCTCACGGATAACGCCAGATCACATGATCAAACAGCTGCTCTCTTTATAAATAAACCACTGATTTGAGCTTTAAACAACTTCATTCTCGCATGAAAAAGTCTTAAAACTACATTTCGTGACACAATAACAGCAGTGTTTTTAAATTACCCTGGGTTTCTCATCTGTCATGTGACTGCAGCGAGCCGGCTCCTGATTGGTTAACGCGGGCAGACGCCAAAGTTCAGATTTTTCAACTCGGGCGTCAGACGCAAATTCACTTCAAATGCGTGAATGCGCAAGACACCCAATTCGCACAAATGTGGCGAAATCACGCCCTTCGCACCACACCAAACGCGCTTACATTGACTTACCATGGAAATCACTCGCCCAGATGCTCTGTTCACGTTCGGTGTGAACGCAGCATTAAAGTGGCGCCTGATATTCCTTCTGTTTGTGTTTTTAATGTTACGCTGCATTCACACAGGGCGTCTGCGCCAACGCTTCCCATTTACTTTAAATGGGTGATGCCATGCCTTGCCGAACTGAATTGTGGGTTCCGTCGCTTCACTTGCGTTTTTCTCATTGCGATTTCTCATCCAATCAGATCGCCCTATGCAAATACCCTAGAGCAGGTGCTAGCCAATTGCGTTCATGCCACCCTAGAGCAGACGTGTGATTGGCTGTTGGCACTATAACGGCTAAGCTTCAGCCACGCCCTCCGTCAAGCGCTAACGCCGAAGCCCCGTGTGAATGCAGCGTTAATCAAACAACAAAAGACAGAAATATCCCTCACTGCTCTTGACTGAATAACTTTAATAAGGATGTTTAGTTTGCAGTGAGCACTGCGCAGTGTCATTTTACATTTGCTTGCTTTTTTACATTTCTGTACCTGAAAAGCTCTGTTTATTTAATTTGTATCTTTGCTACGCTTTTGCTTGTAATTTGATCATTGGTTCGTATTTTATATACCTGTCTTTAATTTTAATTGATTTTAGTCAGGCTAGTACTTTTATCTGTGGTTTCAAAACTGGAATGGAGAATAGTCAATTTTCTCAGTATGCAAAATTGTCATTTTTTTTGCAGTGTTTCATGGCAAAACCCAAACCACTGGCCATTTAGGCCCTGCTTACAACAAATGAGTACACATTCATATAATTCAGACACCAATTTGCTAAATGTAAAATGTTTAAGAATTGGCATGAGAGTGTTGGATCATTATTATAATAATAATAATAAACCATCTGAGTGTGATGAGCGAGCTGTGATGGCGAGAGATCTGAATGATGTAGAGATACTGCTCATCCCTTCTGTGGGATTCGGCCCAGAAAGCCTTCAAGTGTTTAAATAGCTAGAAAGTGAGCGGTCTCATACAATGGCCCTGTATTTAATTAAAATAATGTTTTGTTATTAGACACAAAACATCAAACCGAGTGCCCAAATCTATCCCCCAGTGGCCCGCACCAGCTCAGGTCTTGCTCAGTGCTTTACGTGAAGACGTCAGTGCGGTTTAAGAACAGCGTGTCCTGGGTTTCACACAATAGGGTCAGGTACCTTCCACATCCTGAGAGCTCTTCTGTCAGAACACGCTGAACTGAAGCACTGGGCGTCTGCGGCGGCAGGAAGTCAGACCCCTCCAGCATTGCATCAGCTCGGGTCGCTTCCCTGAGAAATGTTCAGATGTGAGTGTTTTGGAGGGCAGGGTTGGACCAGAGCCTCTGCTGATGTAGCCGTGAAGGGCTCAGAGCCGTAAAAGGGCACAAGAGTTCGGCTCTGTTTCAGAGCTCCTTAAAAAGTCAGGGATTGGACGCATTCCTGAAGGAGTTATGTTACGCACGGCCCGCTCGCTGCTCTCCTGGTGTCACACACACACACCGGCGAATCTTAATACACATCATGACTTTGAGTGATTGCTGAGCAGTGACTGTTCCTTATTTAATACAATTACAAATATCATTGATCCATCGCTCTCTATATGCGTTTTAATCACAGATTCGTTTTAATCGCCATTGATGGATTCCATCTGTCTCTAACTATCTATCCATCCA
>CM040932.1:7164821-7259821 GCA_023029165.1 Gobiocypris rarus | reverse complement strand
GAGTCAACACTGAACCAAATCAACACCTAACTGAATCAACACTGAACCAAATCAACACCTAACTGAATCAACACTGTACGAATCAACACCGAACTGAATCAACACTGTACCGAATCAACACCGAACTGAATCAACACTGTACGAATCAACACCGAACTGAATCAACACGAAACAAATCAACACTGAACTGAATCAACACTGAACCGAATCAACACCGAACTGAATCAACACCGAACTGAATCAACACCGAAACAAATCAACACTGAACTGAATCAACACTGAACCGAATCAACACTGAAACAAATCAACACTGAACTGAATCAACACTGAACCAAATCAACACCTAACTGAATCAACACTGTACGAATCAACACGAACTGAATCAACACTGTACGAATCAACACCGAACTGAATCAACACGAAACAAATCAACACTGAACTGAATCAACACTGAACCGAATCAACACGAACTGAATCAACACGAACTGAATCAACACGAAACAAATCAACACTGAACTGAATCAACACTGAACCGAATCAACACGAAACAAATCAACACTGAACTGAATCAACACTGAACCGAATCAACACGAAACAAATCAACACTGAACTGAATCAACACTGAACCGAATCAACACGAAACAAATCAACACTGAACTGAATCAACACTGTACCGAATCAACACGAACTGAATCAACACTGAACCGAAACAACACTGTACCGAGTCAACACTGAACCAAATCAACACCTAACTGAATCAACACTGAAATCAACACGAACTGAATCAACACCGAAACAAATCAACACTGAACTGAATCAACACTGTACCGAATCAACACGAACTGAATCAACACTGAACGAAACAACACTGTACCGAGTCAACACTGAACCAAATCAACACCTAACTGAATCAACACTGTACGAATCAACACCGAACTGAATCAACATCAAACAAATCAACACTGAACTGAATCAACACTGAACCGAATCAACACCAAACAAATCAACACTGAACTGAATCAACACTGAACCGAATCAACACCAAACAAATCAACACTGAACTGAATCAACACTGTACCGAATCAACACCGAACTGAATCAACACCAAACAAATCAACACTGAACTGAATCAACACTGTACCGAATCAACACCAAAAATCAACACTGTACCGAATCAACACTGAACCGAGTCAACACCGAACTGAATCAACACCGAACTGAATCAACACCGAACCGAATCAACACTGTACCGAATCAACACTGAACTGAATCAACACACTTGTACTGAATTGAACATAATGGACTAATTTTACCAACAACACTTATTAATGTGAAGCTGCTTTGAAACGGTCTCTGTCTAGTGTGAAGCACCACAGTAATACATGTAGCTTGACTACTGCAATACACATCACACGTTTCAGACTAAACCTCACTAAATTAAAGTTAAACTGTAAAGGGGTAAAAAAACAAGTGACTAAGTAAATGTATGTTGTTGTAAAGCTGAATAGCTAGTTCCTTTCTCAAGTGTGTGTTTGTGAGGAGTCCATTGTTGGCTGTCCCTGCCCCGGGCTGTGGTCTCAGTGATTGATGCTGACAGACGTGAGGGTCGTGATGGAGGTGTAGCTCCAGACTGTTGCGTCTGGGACCACAGCCCATAGTTCACATTCCTCCACCGCTCTGTAATGCGCTGGGAACACAATGTGCTCTCACACACTCTTCCCAGGAGAACACCATGTTTACCTTTCTTTTCTTCCTCTCTTTCTCTTCCTTCCAGGTTCGATATCTACAGGAAAGTGCCCAAAGATCTCACCCAGCCCACGTACACCGGAGCGTTCAGTGAGTGCCCATATTTAAAATACCTATATTTCCCATCATCCACTCCAATCAGCCAATAACTCGCTTCATCTGGCGCTTCCACCACACTGTGAACTCGAATAAGGTGGGAAAACTCAAAAAAATTGAGGTAATCAGTTAGCATAAACATTTTTAAGTTAAGAAATGTACATAAGAACTTTTGTACATTTTAATAGACCAAATTTTCAATTTGCTAATTGATAACATAATGCTTTGATAGCATTAGCAATATAAAACATTACACATGCACCGATCAGGCATAACATTATGACCTAATATTGCGTTGGTCCCCCTTTTTCTGACCCGTCAAGGTGCGACTCCACTAGAAGGTCTGCTGTGGTATCTGGCAGCAAGATGTTAGCAGCAGATCCTTTAAGTCCTGTAAATTGCGAGGTGGGGCCTCCATGGATTGGACTTGTTTGTTTAGCACATCACACAGATGCTCGATTGGATTGAAATTTGGAGGCCAAGTCAACGCCTCAAACTCATTGTTGTGCTTCTCAAACCATTCCTGAAGCATTTGTGCTTTGTGTCAGGAGCATTATCCTGCTGGAAGAGCCACAGCTGCCAGGGAATACCGTTTCTGGAAAGGGTATACATGGTCTCAGCAATGCTTAGGTAGGTGGGATGTGTCAAAGGAACATCCACATGGATGGCAGGACCCAAGGTTTCCCAGCAGAACATTGCCCAAAGCATCACCTCCGCCGCTCGCTTTCTTCCATAGTGCATCCTGGGGCCATGTGTTCCCAGGTAAGCCACGCACACACACCCGGCCATCCACGTGATGTAAAAGAACATGTGATTCCTCAGACCAGGCCACCTTCTTCCATTGCCCGTGGTCCAGTTCTGATGCTCACGTGCACTGTTGGTGCTTTCGGCGGGTCAGGGTCAGCATGGGCACCCTGACTGGTCAGCGGCTATGCGCCCATACGCAACAAACTGCGATGCTCTGTGTATTCTGACCCCTTTCTATCAGAACCAGCATTAACTTCTTGAGCAGTTTGAGCTCCAGTAGCTCGCCTGTTTGATCGACCACACGGGCCAGCCTTCGCCCACACGCATCAATGAGCCTGGGCCGCCCATGACCCTGTGGCCGGTTCTCCACTGTTCCTTCCTTGGAGCACTTTTGATAGATCCTGACCACTGCAGACCAGGAACACCCCACAAGAGCTGCAGTTTTGGAGATGCTCTGACCCAGTCGCTCAGCCATCACAATCTGGCCCTTGTCAAACTCGCTCAAATCCTTACGCTTGCCCATTTTTCCTGCTTCTAACACATCAACTCTGAGGACAAAATGTTCACTTGTTGCCTAATATATCCCACCCACTAACAGGAGATGAAGAGATCATCAGTCATAATGTTATGCCTGATCAGTGTATATCTGTTCTCAATGCTCATGCTCCACCAAAACCAACATAACAGAAACTCTTCTAAACTAACAACACATACTTAATCCCAGACTTAACATTACTCTATCACCTAAAACATTATATCACACTTAATTTTGGGTATTTACTCTCCCTTTTGAGTGTCATGGCAAAGCATGCTGGGAAATAGAAGCTCAGTTTCAGTTAAATTCGTCTAAATTAAAAGACACACTTCAGATGACTTAAAATGTGTCAGTTTTGAGAACTCATTTGTTTAATTTGAGTTGGCTCTACTCAAACCGATTCATTTTGAGCGTTAGGGTTCACAGTGCATCCATCCATTCCTGTGATCCACAGTTGTGTTTTCCCAAACCAATGTGCTGACTCAGGTGTAGTTTCCCCTCTGTTGTCCTGTATGCCTCATTGTTCCCTCTTTACTCGGGATGTTTGTAATGCGAGGTGTTGCCGATTGACTCACGATGATATGATACACTCATTACTAAGGCTCTGTCCTTTTGTTGTTTCGGCCTCGAGTGAATTACTGAAGGTTTAGTCATGTTTGCTGAGACCAACCCTGAACGCAACCTAAATATTTAGTTCCCAAACCGGTTCTGTGAACCTCGGGGGGGAATATCTGAGAGGTAAACACACATGGTTTCGATTTTATGGACTTTTAAAGCTTGTTGTTAATAAACGGAAACCAAGAGAGAGAATCATTAGTGTCTCCGATTTAATCAACCGAGTTTTTAAAGTTAACACAAAGGAAACGCCAATACGGTGTGATTTAATCAACCATGTTTTTAAAGAATATAATCTGGAATATAATCAATCATTGACATGGGAAGTGTTAAATCTTTCCCAGTATTCTCCTCATTAAAGTGGAACGAGTGATATAACCCATGTCGAGCACGAATCCGTGAGCTATGTGTCACAGCGACACGCCTTACTGTGTTTTAGCTAAACATTAGCTTGTGTAAACTGGAACAGGCCAGAGTCAGAGCATGACGTGCCAACCACAGAGTCACGTGACCACACAGGCACTGGTCTCCATGTAAACATCTCCTTTGACTCATCCGCTCACAGGTTGGACTTGGGAACGATTACGTTAACCAGAGCAATAAAGCCACGCGCGCTCACCCTCACATACTTTAGAGCAATCCCATCACTAATGAGTGTAACATGAAAATGTGCAAAACTAACTGTACCTTTCCTCCTCCCCTCCCTCAGTTTCAATATGCTGCTGCGTCTTCATGTTGTTCCTCTTTCTCTCAGAGCTGACGGGATTCATCGCAGAAATGTATGTATGAAAGATGCCCGAGATTATAATGAAGAACAAAAAGGTGACAAATGGTTCTTTTACACACAGGTCCCACTTTATAACTACTATGTAGTAATTGCTCTTTTGATGCAATGTGCTTATTGTGTACCCTCCATAATTACACTGGTGACCCCTAAAATAGGGCGCAATGAAATCTAATTTATTTTTTCCCCAAATTATTATTTTTTTGTGGTTTAGTAATCAAACAACTAATCAAATTTAACCACAAAGTTTATATAATACGTTTTATTTTGACCAAATTCAGTGTCTTCTGGATTCCATTTTAATGGTTTAATTTAATTTTAATAATCAAAAAACCTTTAAATCAAATTTAACCACAATTTATTACAAGTTTAACAAAGTTATATATATATTTAAGGTGTTATTAATCTGTTATTTTGACCAAATTCAGTGTCTTCTGGATTCCATTTTAATGGTTTAATTTAATTTTAATAATCAAAAAACCTTTAAATCAAATTTAACCACAATTTATTAAAAGTCAAACAAAAAGTTACATATTTAAGGCCTTATAAAATCTCTTTTTTTATTTTTTTTTACCAAATTCTGTGTTTTCTGGATTCTTTTTTAAATGGTTTTATTTAATGATCAAAAATCATGTCTGATTAATTGTATTTATAAAAATTTTACAAATGTAAAGGGGTTTTTTTGGCAATCAAATGAAGGCATTAAATTTAATTTATCTTTTTAATTTTTCATATGCAATTAAATAAACTTCTGTCAAACAAAGTGCTTTACTCTTAATATTAAAACATGGAAGAAAAATTGTGATTATTCCTTAATTTATTATTATTATTAGTGTTACTGTTAGTATTATTATAACATTGAGACGTAGCTCTTTATAATTTAACAACTATTTATTAAAAGTCAAACAAAAATGACATGTTTAGGGCCTTATGAAATATGTTTTATTTTTACCAAATTCAGTGTCTTCTGGATTCCATTTTAATGGTTTAATTTAATTTTAATAATCAAAAAACATTTAAATCAAATTTAACCACAATTTATTACAAGTTTAACAAAGTTATATATATATTTAAGGTGTTATTAATCTGTTATTTTTTTTACCAAATTCAGTGTCTTCTGGATTCCATTTTAATGGTTTAATTTAATTTTAATAATCAAAAAACATGTCTAATTAATTGAATTTATAAAAACTTAAAAATTGAATTTACGCAATTAAATAAACTGCTTTACTCTTAATATTAAAACATGAAAGAAACATTTTGATTATTCCTTAATTTATTATTATTATTAGTGTTACTGTTAGTATTATTATAACATTGAGACGTAGCTCTTTATAATTGAACACTGATTTATTGGAACGGGTCTGAGTATTCATGACTGCTTTTATGATGTATCTTGAGATGTTTTTGACTCTCTGACCCGACTGCAATCCCTCCGTCGTGACCTCAGTGTGACACAGGGCTTTAGTGTCTGTTTGTCAACTCCTTACATGTGCTCACCAGGGAAGTGAGGAAACAAAAACTGCTATTTCTGCAATTTTGGCATTGTACAGTCAAGCTTAGACATCTAGTTTTAGCATTTGACCTTTACAGATGGCTAATCCGTGTATTTTCATGTGTGTTTGACAGAGTAAATGAACTGTATGTGGATGACCCTGATAAGGACAGTGGGGGGGGAAGATAGATGTGAGTTTAAACATCAGTTTGCCAAACTTACACTGTGATTGTAAGTATATACATAAAATACATAACTACTCTTCTAAATTATGTTTTTCCATCCACATGTGTATCACATTATCCTTTATTGACATGTTTTTGCGTTTACTGTTGGTATGGGATCTTCATTCATTGACGTATATGCATTGTTTCCTATCATAACGGCCTCCCACACATGAAAGTCTCGGTTTGAGTATTGTGTGGGTTCTCACAGAAGGATTAGGATAGTCTTTTCCCTCAATCAGACGTGCCGTTTTGAAACAAGACAGGAAATCATACGGTCATACGTGAGCAGGCGTGTGAGGAAATACCTTTTTATGTTTGGTAATGATGCATCTGCATAATGATTTGCCAAATAATGCGTGATATGTCATGTTTGCTTAAATGATTCAGTCACATGATCTTTTTCGCTATTGTGACTTAATAGATAGTCACTATTTATTTTGTTCAGGGCTGGGCGATCAAATGACTTTTCTGGTGAAATAGAATTAAGCAACAACATTGTGAATATCACAATTATTTTTCATTATGTATACTGTTATGCTGGTGCATATGAACTCAAAAAGTGTGGCGATTGATTTTAATGTGACTGTTTTGTCAAAATTAATTGGAAAAAAATATAATTGTATTGCTCATCATATAAAACCTCAGCAATTACGTAAATACTGAGAGATGACAATTTTTTGCTTTATCACCAAGCCCTAATTAGGATCATTGAACGAGGGATCCAGTGATGAGTTTTACTAACCATTTAATCATTCAGTAGACACGTTTATCCTAAGAAACTCATAAATGTGGAGAACAATAGAAGCAGTTACGCCAACAGTTAAGCCAACACAGAAAGCAGTTAAGCCAACGAGAAGCAGTTAAACCAACTAACTTAGAAGCAGTTAAACCAAAAGCAGTTAAAACAACATAGAAGCAGTTAAAACAACAAAAGCAGTTAAGCCAACATTTAAACCAATTTAGAAGCAGATAAGCCAACGTAGAAGCAGTTAAACCAACAGTTAAACCAACACTGAAGCATTTAAGCCAACAGTTAAACCAACATTGAAGCAGTTAAACCAACAGTTAAGCCAACACTGAAGCAGTTAAGCCAACAGTTAAACCAACATAGAAGCAGTTAAACCAACACTGAAGCAGTTAAACCAACATTGAAGCAGTTAAACCAACAGTTAAGCCAACATTGAAGCAGTTAAACCAACATAGAAGCAGTTAAACCAACAGTTAAACCAACATAGAAGCAGTTAAGCCAACACTGAAGCAGTTAAACCAACATGGAAGCCGTTAAACCAACATAGAAGCAGTTAAGCCAATAGTTAAGCCAACACTGAATCAGTTAAACCAACATTGAAGGAGTTAAACCAACATTGAAGCAGTTAAGCAAACACTGAATCAGTTAAACCAACATTGAAGCAGTTAAGCAAACACTGAATCAGTTAAACCAACAGTTAAACCAACATTGAAGCAGTTAAGCAAACACTGAATCAGTTAAACCAACAGTTAAACCAACATTGAAGCAGTTAAACCAACATTGAAGCAGTTAAGCAAACACTGAATCAGTTAAACCAACAGTTAAACCAACATTGAAGCAGTTAAACCAACAGTTAAACCAACATTGAAGCAGTTAAACCAACAGTTAAACCAACATTGAAGCAGTTAAGCAAACACTGAATCAGTTAAACCAACATTGAAGCAGTTAAACCAACATTGAAGCAGTTAAACCAACATTGAAGCAGTTAAACCAACATTGAAGCAGTTAAACCAACACTGAATCATTTAAACCAACATTGAATCATTTAAACCAACATTGCTTAACTGCTTCGATGTTGGTTTAACTGCTTCAATGTTGGTTTAACTGATTCAGTGTTTGCTTAATTTTAATGTTGGTTTAACTGCTTCAAACACTGAATCCGTTAAACCAACAGTTAAGCTAACACTGAAGCAGTTAAGCCAACATTGTAGGGTCAATTTACCCAAAATGAAAATTGTCATTAATTACTCACCCTCATGTCGTTTCAAACGTGATGCGCAAGAACAAACCTCTCGCTGAAGCTCGTAACTGCAGCACGTTTGTTCTCACGCATCATTCACCTTCGGTTGCGCTTCTGTTTATGTTCACACAATGTTTACATGCGAGTGAATCCGTTCATCATAAAAAGCGATCAAGTCACTTATGAACATTTGGACTTAACCACTCAATTCAAATGGATTCATTTTCCGATCTCTTTATGAAGACTATATATGAAGAGCTCAGATTTCATCAGAAAGATCTTCATTTGCGCTCCGAAGATGAATGAAATTCTCACAGGTTTGGAACGACATGAGGGTGAGTAATTAAGAGTAATTCTAACCCTTTAAGCCAACATAGAAGCAGTTAAACCAAGCAGCTAAGCCTAACCCATGAGCCATGCTTTTTTGTCCAAAAAAAAAGAAAATAAAGAACGTTTGGAAAGTGACCTAAGTATTGTGTTAATGTCAGCACCCTCAGAGGAATCGTGGTCATCTCTGATGTCACTTTGGGCAGATCCTCAAATGTTTTGGAAAGACATTTTCAACCAGCTGTTTCACACACATTACGCAAAGGCCAAACTATGTTCAGAACAACATCTTGAGCTGTTCTCATGGGTGAGAAGTGGAGGTTTTGCCTATTACGGAAGACGTTTTTCTTTTAAATGGGGCATGTGTGACTGCAACCCGAGTGTTTCTGCCCTTGTTATGAGTCATGAAGACAAGCCTCACTGTGATCTGAATAATGACCTCGTTTTACTGTTTTCAAACAACTTTCAGAAACACAACTTTGAGTTTTATGCTTTCTGAAGAACGTGTGAATTGGTATTTCCCATTCAAATTTCACCCGCTTAGGTGTTTGTTTTTGGGTGGTTGCTAGGGCATTGAAATGTGCTTACTAATGCATTTTTGAGTGGTTGCTAAGGTGCTGTGGCCTTTTCAAGTCTCTGAGATTCTAGCTGGAGAGCCTCCTTTAATGCCTATGGGGTTTTATTTTCACTCGCTTTATTGTCTTCCAGATGAAAAGTGCTTATAAGAGCAATACTAGAGCATTGAATGAATTAATCAGTAGTCATAAGACTGTTCCATTGTAACAGATAATTGATGATAAATGTCATATGTCATCCTCAGAAAAGGATGTTTTCCATAAAACTGTGTGTTGTTACTATAACTGTTAAATCGTTCCTTCCTTTACAACATCACTTTTCAACACTTGTGTGTTTATGTGGAAAATGTGGATCCTTTTTCCGTTCTGCGCCTGCTGAGAAAACCATGACAGACCTTTAGTATTCTGGGCACACGTCAGATTGCACTTAAAAAGGCACTTAAGTGTTTCCATTCGCACATTTACCCCTTAACGAGGAGATCGTGTGGTTGCAGTTTGCTGGATTGCTGGAGATGTCCTGGTTTAAATGCCTAATCAGAAATGGACTAACTGTCTGGAAGACTTTAATGCAATCCCTTCAGTTTCTGGCTGGCCTTTATTTTTGTGCACTTTTGAGATCAGGAATCGTAATCATACCTGTCATAAGAGTAAAGAGCCAGCGTTGCTTTTTTAGGAAGGCAGTCTTAAAATAGCATTGGGCAACGGGACAACATGCTTTTAGCATAACGTACCACCACAGCGTCTGAAGATCTGCTACGTCAAACTACCTGTAACTGTAAAAGGTCAAATAAACAGTTGAGCATTATGATTTTTACTGCATCATGAACTTGGGACAGTTCACCCAAAAATAACATGGCCAAGATCCAAAAGAGCCCTGTTATACCTAAATGCATTCGGTTGATCTGATCACATTTAATCCGTCTCTTCTGTCCTGATTTCTTCAGTCTATGGGCGGTAAATGTCTGGGCTTTTCCAGCTCTTTCCATCTAATGGATGAGATAAACTCATATGAGCGGCCGGAGACGCCGGAGAAACACACGGAGAGCATCGGCTTCAGTTTCTGCTCTGAGCAGCCGAACGCTGTGAGTGTGTGTTAGAGATCAGGAATGGAGAGAGAACGCTTCTCATCTTCAGACCAAACTCGGGTCTCCAGCCCAGAGTTTAAATCCCGTCCCATAATGCATTGGGTCAGTCGGGTCTTTAGCGGCTGCTCCAGCGCATCTGACCACATCTACACTACGAAAGCAATCCGTTTAACTACCTCTGAAGTGGCTCAATCGCTTCAGACCCGCCACACCTGTGTTAGAGTCTCCACCTGAGATCCGATCGAAGCGCTTCAGACCCGCTCACACCTGTGTTAGAGTCTCCACCTGAGATCCGATCGAAGCGCTTCAGACCCGCTTACACCTGTGTTAGAGTCTCCACCTGAGATCCGATCAGCGCTTCAGACCCGCTCACACCTGTGTTAGAGTCTCCACCTGAGATCCGATCAAGCGCTTCAGACCCGCTCACACCTGTGTTAGAGTCTCCACCTGAGATCCGATCAAGCGCTTCAGATCCGCTCACACCTGTGTTAGAGTCTCCACCTGAGATCCGATCAAGCGCTTCAGACCCGCCACACCTGTGTTAGAGTCTCCACCTGAGATCCGATCAAGCGCTTCAGACCGCTCACACCTGTGTTAGAGTCTCCACCTGAGATCCGATCAAGCGCTTCAGACCCGCTCACACCTGTGTTAGAGTCTCCACCTGAGATCCGATCAAGCGCTTCAGACCCGCTTACACCTGTGTTAGAGTCTCCACCTGAGATCCGATCAAGCGCTTCAGACCCGCCACACCTGTGTTAGAGTCTCCACCTGAGATCGGATCAAGCGCTTCAGACCCGCTCACACCTGTGTTAGAGTCTCCACCTGAGATCCGACCAAGCGCTTCAGACCCGCTTACACCTGTGTTAGAGTCTCCACCTGAGATCCGATCAAGCGCTTCAGACCGCTCACACCTGTGTTAGTCTCCACCTGAGATCCGATCAAGCGCTTCAGACCCGCTCACACCTGTGTTAGAGTCTCCACCTGAGATCCGATCAAGCGCTTCAGACCCGCTCACACCTGTGTTAGAGTCTCCACCTGAGATCCGATCAAGCGCTTCAGACCCGCCACACCTGTGTTAGAGTCTCCACCTGAGATCCGATCAAGCGCTTCAGACCCGCCACACCTGTGTTAGAGTCTCCACCTGAGATCCGATCAAGCGCTTCAGACCCGCTCACACCTGTGTTAGAGTCTCCACCTGAGATCCGATCAAGCGCTTCAGACCCGCCACACCTGTGTTAGAGTCTCCACCTGAGATCCGATCAAGCGCTTCAGACCCGCTTACACCTGTGTTAGAGTCTCCACCTGAGATCCGATCGGGCGCTTCAGACCCGCTCACACCTGTGTTAGAGTCTCCACCTGAGATCCGATCGGCGCTTCAGACCCGCCACACCTGTGTTAGAGTCTCCACCTGAGATCCGATCAAGCGCTTCAGACCCGCTTACACCTGTGTTAGAGTCTCCACCTGAGATCCGATCAAGCGCTTCAGACCCGCTCACACCTGTGTTAGAGTCTCCACCTGAGATCCGATCAAGCGCTTCAGACCCGCCACACCTGTGTTAGAGTCTCCACCTGAGATCCGATCAAGGCGCTTCAGACCCGCTCACACCTGTGTTAGAGTCTCCACCTGAGATCCGATGAAGCCCTTCAGACCCGCTCACACCTGTGTTAGAGTCTCCACCTGAGATCCGATCAAGCGCTTCAGACCCGCCACACCTGTGTTAGAGTCTCCACCTGAGATCCGATCAAGCGCTTCAGACCCGCTCACACCTGTGTTAGAGTCTCCACCTGAGATCCGATCAAGCGCTTCAGACCCGCTTGCACCTGTGTTAGAGTCTCCACCTGAGATCCGATCAAGCGCTTCAGACCGCTCACACCTGTGTTAGAGTCTCCACCTGAGATCCGATCAAGCGCTTCAGACCCGCTCACACCTGTGTTAGAGTCTCCACCTGAGATCCGATCAAGCGCTTCAGACCCGCTCACACCTGTGTTAGAGTCTCCACCTGAGATCCGATCAAGCGCTTCAGACCCGCTCACACCTGTGTTAGAGTCTCCACCTGAGATCCGATCAAGCGCTTCAGACCCGCTCACACCTGTGTTAGAGTCTCCACCTGAGATCCGATCAAGCGCTTCAGACCCGCCACACCTGTGTTAGAGTCTCCACCTGACATCCGATCAAGCGCTTCAGACCCGCCACACCTGTGTTAGAGTCTCCACCTGAGATCCGATCAAGCGCTTCAGACCCGCCACACCTGTGTTAGAGTCTCCACCTGACATCCGATCGGAAGCGCTTCAGACCCGCTTACACCTGTGTTAGAGTCTCCACCTGAGATCCGATCGAAGCGCTTCAGACCCGCTCACACCTGTGTTAGAGTTCCACCTGAGATCCGATCGACCGCTTCAGACCCGCTTACACCTGTGTTAGAGTCTCCACCTGAGATCCGATCAAGCGCTTCAGACCCGCCACACCTGTGTTAGAGTCTCCACCTGAGATCCGATCAAGCGCTTCAGACCCGCTCACACCTGTGTTAGAGTCTCCACCTGAGATCCGATCAAGCGCTTCAGACCCGCACACCTGTGTTAGAGTCTCCACCTGAGATCCGACAAGCGCTTCAGACCCGCTTACACCTGTGTTAGAGTCTCCACCTGAGATCCGATCAAGCGCTTCAGACCCGCTCACACCTGTGTTAGAGTCTCCACCTGAGATCGAAGCGCTTCAGACCCGCTCACACCTGTGTTAGAGTCTCCACCTGAGATCCGATCAAGCGCTTCAGACCCGCTACACCTGTGTTAGAGTCTCCACCTGAGATCCGATCAAGCGCTTCAGACCCGCTCACAGCTGTTAGAGTCTCCACCTGAGATCCGATCAAGCGCTTCAGACCCGCCACACCTGTGTTAGAGTCTCCACCTGAGATCCGATCAAGCGCTTCAGACCCGCTCACACCTGTGTTAGAGTCTCCACCTGAGATCCGATCGAAGCGCTTCAGACCCGCCACACCTGTGTTAGAGTCTCCACCTGAGATCCGACCGCGCTTCAGACCCGCTTACACCTGTGTTAGAGTCTCCACCTGAGATCCGATCAAGCGCTTCAGACCCGCTCACACCTGTGTTAGAGTCTCCACCTGAGATCCGATCAAGCGCTTCAGACCCGCTCACACCTGTGTTAGAGTCTCCACCTGAGATCCGATCGGCGCTTCAGACCCGCTCACACCTGTGTTAGAGTCTCCACCTGAGATCCGATCAAGCGCTTCAGACCCGCTTACACCTGTGTTAGAGTCTCCACCTGAGATCCGATCAAGCGCTTCAGACCCGCTCACACCTGTGTTAGAGTCTCCACCTGAGATCCGATCAAGCGCTTCAGACCCGCTTACACCTGTGTTAGAGTCTCCACCTGAGATCCGATCAGCGCTTCAGACCCGCTTACACCTGTGTTAGAGTCTCCACCTGAGATCCGATCAAGCGCTTCAGACCCGCCACACCTGTGTTAGAGTCTCCACCTGAGATCCGATCAAGCGCTTCAGACCCGCCACACCTGTGTTAGAGTCTCCACCTGAGATCCGATCAAGCGCTTCAGACCCGCTCACACCTGTGTTAGAGTCTCCACCTGAGATCCGATCAAGCGCTTCAGACCCGCTCACACCTGTGTTAGAGTCTCCACCTGAGATCCGATCAAGCGCTTCAGACCCGCTTACACCTGTGTTAGAGTCTCCACCTGAGATCCGATCAAGCGCTTCAGACCCGCCACACCTGTGTTAGAGTCTCCACCTGAGATCCGATCAAGCGCTTCAGACCCGCCACACCTGTGTTAGAGTCTCCACCTGAGATCCGATCAAGCGCTTCAGACCCGCCACACCTGTGTTAGAGTCTCCACCTGAGATCCGATCGAAGAGCTTCAGACCCGCTCACACCTGTGTTAGAGTCTCCACCTGAGATCCGATCAAGCGCTTCAGACCCGCTCACACCTGTGTTAGAGTCTCCACCTGAGATCCGATCAAGCGCTTCAGACCCGCTCACACCTGTGTTAGAGTCTCCACCTGAGATCCGATCAAGCGCTTCAGACCCGCTCACACCTGTGTTAGAGTCTCCACCTGAGATCGGATCGGCGCTTCAGACCCGCTCACACCTGTGTTAGAGTCTCCACCTGAGATCCGATCAAGCGCTTTAGACCCGCTCACACCTGTGTTAGAGTCTCCACCTGAGATCCGATCAAGCGCTTCAGACCCGCCACACCTGTGTTAGAGTCTCCACCTGAGATCCGATCAAGCGCTTCAGACCCGCTCACACCTGTGTTAGAGTCTCCACCTGAGATCCGATCGGCGCTTCAGACCCGCTCACACCTGTGTTAGAGTCTCCACCTGAGATCCGATCAAGCGCTTCAGACCCGCTTACACCTGTGTTAGAGTCTCCACCTGAGATCCGACTGAAGCGCTTCAGACCCGCTCACACCTGTGTTAGAGTCTCCACCTGAGATCCGACTGAAGCGCTTCAGACCCGCTCACACCTGTGTTAGAGTCTCCACCTGAGATCCGATCGGCGCTTCAGACCCGCTTACACCTGTGTTAGAGTCTCCACCTGAGATCCGACTGAAGCGCTTCAGACCCGCCACACCTGTGTTAGAGTCTCCACCTGAGATCCGACTGAAGCGCTTCAGACCCGCTCACACCTGTGTTAGAGTCTCCACCTGAGATCCGACTGAAGCGCTTCAGACCCGCTCACACCTGTGTTAGAGTCTCCACCTGAGATCCGACTGAAGCGCTTCAGACCCGCTTACACCTGTGTTAGAGTCTCCACCTGAGATCCGACTGAAGCGCTTCAGACCCGCTCACACCTGTGTTAGAGTCTCCACCTGAGATCCGACTGAAGCGCTTCAGACCCGCTCACACCTGTGTTAGAGTCTCCACCTGAGATCCGACTGAAGCGCTTCAGACCCGCTCACACCTGTGTTAGAGTCTCCACCTGAGATCCGATCAAGCGCTTCAGACCCGCTACACCTGTGTTAGAGTCTCCACCTGAGATCCGACTGAAGCGCTTCAGACCCGCTCACACCTGTGTTAGAGTCTCCACCTGAGATCCGATCAAGCGCTTCAGACCCGCCACACCTGTGTTAGAGTCTCCACCTGAGATCCGACTGAAGCGCTTCAGACCCGCCACACCTGTGTTAGAGTCTCCACCTGAGATCCGATCAAGCGCTTCAGACCCGCCACACCTGTGTTAGAGTCTCCACCTGAGATCCGATCAAGCGCTTCAGACCCGCCACACCTGTGTTAGAGTCTCCACCTGAGATCCGACTGAAGCGCTTCAGACCCGCTTACACCTGTGTTAGAGTCTCCACCTGAGATCCGATCAAGCGCTTCAGACCCGCCACACCTGTGTTAGAGTCTCCACCTGAGATCCGATCTGAAGCGCTTCAGACCCGCTCACACCTGTGTTAGAGTCTCCACCTGAGATCCGACTGAAGCGCTTCAGACCCGCCACACCTGTGTTAGAGTCTCCACCTGAGATCCGATCAAGCGCTTCAGACCCGCCACACCTGTGTTAGAGTCTCCACCTGAGATCCGACTGAAGCGCTTCAGACCCGCTTACACCTGTGTTAGAGTCTCCACCTGAGATCCGACTGAAGCGCGTCAGACCCGCTCACACCTGTGTTAGAGTCTCCACCTGAGATCCGACTGAAGCGCTTCAGACCCGCTCACACCTGTGTTAGAGTCTCCACCTGAGATCCGATCAAGCGCTTCAGACCCGCCACACCTGTGTTAGAGTCTCCACCTGAGATCCGATCAAGCGCTTCAGACCCGCTTACACCTGTGTTAGAGTCTCCACCTGAGATCCGACTGAAGCGCTTCAGACCCGCTACACCTGTGTTAGAGTCTCCACCTGAGATCCGACCAAGCGCTTCAGACCCGCTCACACCTGTGTTAGAGTCTCCACCTGAGATCCGATCAAGCGCTTCAGACCCGCCACACCTGTGTTAGAGTCTCCACCTGAGATCCGATCGGCGCTTCAGACCCGCTCACACCTGTGTTAGAGTCTCCACCTGAGATCCGACCAGCGCTTCAGACCCGCTCACACCTGTGTTAGAGTCTCCACCTGAGATCCGACCAAGCGCTTCAGACCCGCTCACACCTGTGTTAGAGTCTCCACCTGAGATCCGATCAAGCGCTTCAGACCCGCTCACACCTGTGCTAGAGTCTCCACCTGAGATCCGATCAAGCGCTTCAGACCCGCTACACCTGTGTTAGAGTCTCCACCTGAGATCCGATCGAAGAGCTTCAGACCCGCTTACACCTGTGTTAGAGTCTCCACCTGAGATCCGACCAGCGCTTCAGACCCGCTGACACCTGTGTTAGAGTCTCCACCTGAGATCCGATCGGCGCTTCAGACCCGCTCACACCTGTGTTAGAGTCTCCACCTGAGATCCGATCAAGCGCTTCAGACCCGCTTACACCTGTGTTAGAGTCTCCACCTGAGATCCGATCAGCGCTTCAGACCCGCTCACACCTGTGTTAGAGTCTCCACCTGAGATCCGATCAAGCGCTTCAGACCCGCTCACACCTGTGTTAGAGTCTCCACCTGAGATCCGATCGAAGCGCTTCAGACCCGCTCACACCTGTGTTAGAGTCTCCACCTGAGATCCGATCGAAGCGCTTCAGACCCGCTTACACCTGTGTTAAGAGTCTCCACCTGAGATCCGATCGAAGCGCTTCAGACCCGCTCACACCTGTGTTAGAGTCTCCACCTGAGATCCGATCGAAGCGCTTCAGACCCGCTCACACCTGTGTTAGAGTCTCCACCTGAGATCCGATCGAAGCGCTTCAGACCCGCTCACACCTGTGTTAGAGTCTCCACCTGAGATCCGATCGAAGCGCTTCAGACCCGCTCACACCTGTGTTAGAGTCTCCACCTGAGATCCGATCGAAGCGCTTCTCAGTACCAGGGCCACAGAGGTAGTCCTAATGGCTCGTGCGGTATATCACAGGTCTACTAAACCCAAACACTTGGAGGAACCGGATCAAATTCAATCACTACAAATCGCTCAAACTCGCCATGAAGTCTATTCTCTTCCTGTATGTTGTTTCCAGTTTCATGCAGATGAAAATGTTTTCACATCTACCAGGAAATGTACTCTTCCTGACATCCTGAAAGTATTTGGACACTTAAGTCAAACTTTAAAATGTCAATGTTATAACAAGAGAAAAATCGCTAAATTAGGGTTTGAGTGCATGAAGTTAATTCTGGTGGGGGGGGGGATTTTTTAAAAATCAAATTGAATAAAATGTGATGCTTGTGAACGTCTTAAGTGTCCCAGTGCTTTTGTGGACCACTGTACATCTTCACCTCTAGTGATGTTGAATGAAAACCGTTCCTCGCCAATCGTCTGTTTTTCTTTCTTGCTCTTTTTCTCTGCCTATGTGTGCATGCAGTGGTGGGTCTGGACATCCAGGATGAGATGGGACGGCATGAAGTGGGCCACATAGACAATTCAATGAAGGTGCCTCTTAGCAACGGCCACGGATGCCGCTCCGAAGGGGAGTTCAGCATCAATAAAGTAAGAGACTCTGTTCTTCTCTGTCGGGTGTATGGAGTGTCATTGGTGTCCTTGTAAACTCAAACGGAGATATGATGATGTTTTCTGCAGGTTCCAGGAAACTTTCACGTGTCGACACACAGCGCGACCGCTCAGCCCCAGAGCCCTGATATGACCCACGCCATACACAAGCTAGCCTTCGGGGAGAAGCTTCAGGTCGGGCAGTCCGTCATGCAGTCAATAAGAAACCAAGGGAAGTGTAAAATTAACCTGTTTAAGTCATTGCCATGTCGCTCAATTGCAGGTGCAGCACGTCCAGGGGGCTTTTAATGCGTTAGGTGGAGCCAACAAACTTCAGTCCAATGGTATTTATGAGCTCGCTTCATTTCTGTTCAGCCTAACCTAACCCAGCTAGCCAGATCCTTTCCATATAAACTGGTGATACCTCTCAAGCCTAGTAGTCAATGTTTAATGAGCACGAGGAGAATCTCTTTTTAGTCATGAGAGAGAATCATATATAGAGCAAGCACAATGTTCATGTTTCGTCTTAACTAACGATATGCAATACATACAGTCAAAGCAAACCTGATTCAGATTCACTAAAGTGAATAAACCGTGATAATGTGAGAACGGTGTCTGAATGCATTTTGGTTTGACTGCACGTTAGTTAATAAAAATACTGTTCATTGCTCAAGTCCATTAAATAATATTAGCAGATAAATGTTGGGTGACACTTTACCTAAAGCCGTTGTGTATAACGCATTATATCTTTCATAAATCATTATAAATCAAAGTTTAAATGCATTGCAGATTCTGTTGTTTGTCATGTGTTTTAATGCATTAAACTCTCTAAAGGTGTAACAAAGAATAGATGAGTATTATAACTGTGTTTACTATTATTCATGAGATCATGCAATGCATTACAGGAAGAGGGCGGAGCTTCAAGAGCTCATGTCAGCAGCTCTGATTACCTCACACACACACACACACTGAAACTGTTCAGCCTTTAATGATCAAACCGGGAGTGACTGACAGACAGACAGATAGATAGACAGACAGACAGACAGACAGATAGATAGATAGACAGACAGATAGATAGACAGACAGACAGACAGATAGACAGATAGAGAGACAGATAGACAGACAGATAGATAGACAGACAGACAGACAGATAGCGGAGCTTCAAGAGCTCATGTCAGCAGCTCTGATTACCTCACACACACACACACACAGACAGACAGACAGACACTGACAGACAGATAGACAGACAGATAGATAGATAGATAGATAGATAGATAGATAGATAGATAGATAGACAAACAGATAAATACAGACAGACAGACAGACAGATACAGACAGACTATAGATAGATAGACAGACAGACAGATAGATAGATAGATAGATAGATAGATAGATAGATAGATAGATAGATAGATAGATAGATAGATAGATAGATAGATAGATAGATAGATAGATAGATAGACAGATAGATAGATAGATAGACAGACAGATAGAGACAGACAGACAGACAGACAGATAGATAGATAGATAGATAGATAGATAGATAGACAGACAGACAGACAGACAGACAGACAGACAGACAGATAGAGAGACAGACAAACAGATAGATAGAGAGACAGAGAGACAGACAGACAGACAGACAGATAGATACAGTCAGACAGACAAACAGATAGGTAGACAGACAGATAGAGACAGACAGACAGGCATATAGATAGATAGATAGACAGACAGATAGATAGATAGATAGACAGATAGACAGATAGACAGATAGATACATAGACAGACAGATAGACAGACAGACAGATAGAGACAGACAGACAAACAGATAGAGAGAGAGAGACAGATAGATAGACAGACAGATAGACAGACAGATAGATAGACAGACAGACAGATAGATAGAGAGCGGCAGACAGACAGACAGATAGATAGAGCGACAGACAGACAGATAGATAGATAGATAGATAGATAGATAGATAGATAGAGAGACAGACAGACAAACAGACAGACAGATAGAGACAGACAGACAGACAAACAGACAGACAGATAGAGACAGACAGACAGACATTATACTTAGTACATACAAACAATATTAAAGTGGTCCTATAATGCCCCTTTTTACAAGATGTAAAATAAGTCTCAGAGTGTGTGTGTGTGTGTGTGAAGTTTCAGCTCAAAATACCCCACAGATCATGTTTCATATTGTGTTAAAATTGTCACTTATTGAGGGTGAGCAAAAACACGCCGTTTTTTGTGTGTTCCTTTAAATGCAAATGAGCTGCTGCTCCCGCCCCCTTTCAAGTCTTAGTCAACTTTATTTATATAGCGCTTTTAACAATGCAGATTGTTTCAAAGCAGCTTCACAGCGTTAAACAGGAAAATAATGCAACAGAATATATTTCGATTATCATGGGGGCTTGTGGGCTTTAGATCCTTGAGGGCGGAGCTCTCAGGAAGAGGGCGGAGCTTCAAGAGCTCATGTTAGCAGCTCTGATTACCTCACACACACACACACACACACACACACACACACACACACACACACACACACACACACACTGAACATGAACGGTTCAGTCTTTACTGATCAAACCAGAGTGGGGCAATGATGGAGAGACTCCAGAAGAAGAGACAGCATGTAGAGTGAGACAGGAGCTTCTGAAGGGATAGAGGAGGAGTTTATGAGTTCACCATCTTCAGTCATTGATTAGCATATTCTGTCATGATCATCTATAAACGCTGTGAGATGAGCAGAGAATATCTGCTGATGAAGAGAGGACAGGGATAGTTTGCTATGTGTAATATTACAATAGATCCTTCTTATGTCAGAAGCGGAGAGAATTGGGTTGGTAGATCCGATTATAGCACTTAAACACGGAAAAACTCATGATATGTCCCCTTTTAAAATACTTGTATATAACGGCTTAAAGTAAAAGATTACTAATGTTGAAATGATCATAAACTGAATTCTTGTCAGTGTATAGACAACTAATGCTAACTCACTGCTTGTTAATATTAGAAAAACCTGAGAAAGTAATGAAGTGCAAGGGGGGAAAAAGAATAAAACAGGAAGTGACATCATAGAGAGGACCCCTGCAGACCCTCACGCCTGTGAATAAATCTTCTGAAATATCTGGCATGTGATGATGTGTCTGAATGAATCATGATATTTAGCTAAATAATACTTTAAACCACCCACAGTTTACGAGGACCTGGGAGGCCAGAGGCTTTCTACCAGTACACCTGCAGCAAACACAACTGAGACACACACACACACACACACACAAGTGAGAGAAGGAACTACGTCATTCCGATGAACTCAGCTACCGTCCTGTCTGGGACGGTAAACTCTCAGGTGTGTGTGTGTGTGTGTGTGTGTGTGTGTAACACAAATAAAGCCATGCTTGTCTTTCTTCAGCTTTAGCGTCGCACGATTACATTCTCAAGATCGTCCCTACAGTTTACGAGGACCTGGGAGGGAAGCAGAGGTTTTCCTACCAGTACACCGTGGCAAACAAGGTAATCTGAGACACACACACACACACACACACACACACAAGTGAGAAGCTATATATGAGCACACTGATGCCTGTGGTTGCCATAGACGCTGGATGAATTATGGCTCTCTTTTATGAAGTGCCATCAAGCATTTATCACCTGTAAAGACACTTGGGGGGACATGTGCAGCGACAGCTGGCGGCTAATGTGTGTGTGTGTGTGTGTGTGTGTGTGTGACCGGAGAGCTGTGCGCTGTCTGTTAACCTGAGGTCAGGTGGTTCCTGTTGGGAGGGTGTGAACTGTACTCGAGTCTGAGCGAAGGTCAGAGGTTAGTCTAGACTCTGGGAGACGCCGCATGTGGAGCTGAGAGTGTTATTTGTGTGATTATTTGAATGTTTACCTCACACACACTTTTGTTTTACATTATCCATTTTGTATTATAGTCACACACAAGTCATTATTAAATTAATAATCAGTTATACTCACACACACACTCAGTTATACTCACACACACACTCCGTTATACTCACACACACACTGTTATACTCACACACACACACTGTTATACTCACACACACACTGTTATACTCACACACACACTGTTATACTCACACACACACTGTTATACTCACACACACACACTGTTATACTCACACACACACTGTTATACTCACACACACACACTGTTATACTCACACACACACACACACTCAGTCATACACACTCAGTTATACTCACACACACTCACTATACTCACACACACACACTATACTCACACACACACACTATACTCACACACACTCACTATACTCACACACACACTCACTATACTCACACACACACACACACTCAGTCATACACACTCCGTTACACACACTCAGTTATACTCACACACACTCAGTCATACACACTCAGTTATACTCACACACACTCAGTCATACACACTCAGTTATACTCACACACTCAGTTATACACACTCAGTTATACTCACACACACACTCAGTTATACTCACACACACACACTATACTCACACACACTCACTATACTCACACACTCACTTATACTCACACACACTCAGTTATACTCACACACACTCAGTTATACACACACACTCCGTAATACACACTCAGTTATACTCACACACACACACACACTATACTCACACACACACTTATACTCACACACACACACTATACTCACACACACACACTATACTCACACACACACACACTCAGTTAATACACACTCAGTTATACTCACACACACACTGTTATACTCACACACACACAGTTATACTCACACACACTCAGTCATACACACTCAGTTATACTCACACACACACTCATTAACACACACACACACACACACACTCCGTAATACACACTCAGTTATACTCACACACACACACTCAGTTATACTCACACACACACTCAGTTATACTCACACACACACACACACTCAGTTATACTCACACACACACTCCGTTATACTCACACACACTCAGTTATACTCACACACACTCCGTTATACTCACACACACTCAGTTATACTCACACACACACACACACAAACACTCCGTAATACACACTCAGTTATACTCACACACACACACTCAATTTTACACACACACACTCCGTAATACACACTCAGTTATACTCACACACACACACACTCCGTAATACACACTCAGTTATACTCACACACACACTGTTATACTCACACACACACTCAGTTATACTCACACACACACTCAGTCATATACACACTCAGTTATACTCACACACACACTCAGTTATACTCACACACACACACACACACTCAGTTATACTCACAAACACACTCAGTTATACTCACACACACTCAGTCACACACACACTCAGTTATACACACACACACACACACACTCAGTTATACTCACACACTCAGTTATACTCACACACACACTCAGTTATACTCACACACACACTCAGTCATACACACTCAGTTATACTCACACACACTCAGTCATACACACTCAGTTATACTCACACACTCAGTTATACTCACACACACACTCCGTAATACACACTCAGTTATACTCACATACACTCAGTCATACACACCCCGTTATACACACTCAGTTATACTCACACACACTCAGTTATACACACACACTCCGTAATACACACTCAGTTATACTCACACACACACACACACAAACACTCCGTAATACACACTCAGTTATACTCACACACACTGTTATACTCACACACACACTCAGTTATACTCACACACACTCAGTCATACACACTCAGTTATACTCACACACACACTCATTATACACACACACACACACACACTCAGTTACACACTCAGTTATACTCACACACACACTCAGTTATACTCACACACACTCAGTCATAACCACTCAGTTATACTCACACACACTCAGTCATACACACTCAGTTATACTCACACACACTCAGTTATACTCACACACACACTCAGTCATACACACTCAGTTATACTCACACACACACTCATTAACACACACACACACACACACTCCGTAATACACACTCAGTTATACTCACACACACACACTCAGTTATACTCACACACACACTCAGTTATACTCACACACACACTCAGTCATACACACTCAGTTATACTCACACACACACTCAGTCACACACACACACACACTCAGTCATACACTGTTATACTCACACACAGAGACTCGGTCACAAACTCAATCACAGTCATACACGCACTTGCGCGCACACACACACACACACACACACACACACACACACACCATACCGTAGGGATTACCAGTCCACACACACACACACACAACTGCACACACTCACTTGCACACACACTCTCTCTCACACACAAATAAATCGAATATTAAGTTTATTCCAAAATATTCATAAATATATAAAAATATAAATATAAAAGTATTTTGAGTTTAAACTTGACCACGTAATTTCAGTGCTTCATGGGAGTGGGCGGAGCTTAAGAGTACCTTTGGCAGGATTTGCACGAGAATCATGGGTAATGTAGTTTTTAAACAGGAATTCCAGTTAAACACGATTATTTTCAGAAATATGTTGAAATAATGTGGACTGGTGGCTTCAACAAAAGCATGGAGCTCGACTGGACTGGTTTTGATTGGTCAGTGGTCAGTCAGTCACGCACACGTAGAAGGTTTAAGTGAAGTAAAAGTTGAACATGTAGAATGCATGTACTGGAATACAGCGTTCAGAGAGATGATCGTTGACATGAGGAGAACTGTGTGTGTGTTCCAGGAGTATGTGGCGTACAGCCATACGGGCCGCATCATCCCGGCCATCTGGTTTCGCTACGACCTGAGTCCAATCACGGTCAAATACACCGAGAGCAGCCGCTCTACCGCTTCATCACCACTGTGAGTCTCTCTCATATCCAGTGTCCTTGAGTCAATAAGATTACTTTTGAAGTAACTAGCGCATTACTTTTCAAATGTACAACAAAATATTGAGTTACTTTTCACATGTATTTGACTGTCTCTGACCCCATGATCCAGTAAGTGCAGAGGTTAACATGATGGTTATTGTAGTTCTAGACTAGTATTTTCCACTATAAGGCGCACTTAAAAGCCTTTTCAAACGACAGTATATATGGATCAAGGTAAAATGTTTCAGTTACTTTTAATTATAATAAAATAAAACTAGCCGCTTGAGCATTACGGCCACATTGGGACTGTGCTTTGACTCGGATGCGAGTCTGCACCACTGTGCGATAATGCGAGAGCCGGGCAGGTGGATGTAGTGTAAACACCGGGACTGTGCTTATAATGTAGTTCAGTAAACACCGGGACTGTGCTTTCGGATAATGCGAAAAGCCTTTCATTCAAAAAGACTGTGCTTATATAGAGGATCCAGGTCGGATGCTCTGTCAAAATGTGCTTCAGTATGAAGGAACCAATAAAAACAATTTAATTCGGATAATAAAAGCCGGGCAGGTCGGATGCCGTAGTCAGTAAACACCGGGACTGTGCTTTGGATAATGACGACCGGGCAGGATGCCGTAGTCAGTAAACACCGGACTGTGCTTTCGGATAATGGCGAGAGGGCAGGATGGATGCCGTAGTCAGTAAACACCGGGACTGTGCTTTGGGATAATGCGAGAGGGAGCCGGGCAGGCTGGATGCTGTAGTCAGTGTACGTAAACACCGGGACTGTGCTTTGGGATAATGCCGAGAGGGAGCCGGGCAGGTCGGATGCTGTAGTCAGTAAACACCGGGACTGTGCTTTGGGATAATGACGAGAGGAGCAGGGCAGGTCGGATGCCGTAGTCAGTAAACACCGGGACTGTGCTTTGGGATAATGCCGAGAGGAGCCGGGCAGGTCGGATGCCGTAGTCAGTAAACACCGGGACTGTGCTTTGGATAATGCCGAGAGGAGCAGGGCAGGATGGATGCCGATCGTGGTCAGTAAACACCGGGACTGTGCTTTGGATAATGCGAGAGGAGCCGGGCAGGTCGGATGCAGTCAGTAAACACCGGGACTGTGCTTTCAGGGATAATGCGAGAGGGAGCCGGGCAGGCTGGATGCCGTAGTCAGTAAACACCGGGACTGTGCTTTGGATAATGCGAGAGGAGCTGGGCAGGTCGGATGCCGTAGTCAGTAAACACCGGGACTGTGCTTTGGGATAATGCCGAGGGAGCCGGGCAGGTCGGATGCTGTAGTCAGTAAACACCGGGACTGTGCTTTCGGATAATGCCGAGAGGAGCAGGGCAGGTCGGATGCCGAGTCAGTAAACACCGGGACTGTGCTTTCGGATAATGCCGAGAGGGAGCAGGGCAGGTCGGATGCCGTAGTCAGTAAACACCGGGACTGTGCTTTCGGATAATGCCGAGAGGGAGCCGGGCAGGTCGGATGCCGTAGTCAGTAAACACCGGGACTGTGCTTTCGGATAATGCGAGAGGGAGCCGGGCAGGTCGGATGCCGTAGTCAGTAAACACCGGGACTGTGCTTTGGATAATGCCGAGAGGGAGCAGGGCAGGTCGGATGCCGTAGTCAGTAAACACCGGGACTGTGCTTTCGGATAATGCCGAGAGGGAGCCGGGCAGGTTGGATGCCGTAGTCAGTAAACACCGGGACTGTGCTTTCGGATAATGCGAGAGGAGCAGGGCAGGTCGGATGCCGTAGTCAGTAAACACCGGGACTGTGCTTTCGGATAATGACGAGAGGAGCCGGGCAGGTTGGATGCCGTAGTCAGTAAACACCGGGACTGTGCTTTGGATAATGCCGAGAGGGAGCAGGGCAGGTCGGATGCCGTAGTCAGTAAACACCGGGACTGTGCTTCGGATAATGCCGAGAGGAGCCGGGCAGGCTGGATGCCGTAGTCAGTAAACACCGGGACTGTGCTTTCGGATAATGCCGAGAGGGAGCCGGGCAGGTCGGATGCCGTAGTCAGTAAACACCGGGACTGTGCTTTGGGATAATGACGAGAGGGAGCCGGGCAGGTCAGATGCCGTAGTCAGTAAACACCGGGACTGTGCTTTGGGATAATGCTGAGAGGGAGCCGGGCAGGCTGGATGCCGTAGTCAGTAAACACCGGACTGTGCTTTGGGATAATGACGAGAGGAGCCGGGCAGGTCGGATGCCTTAGTCAGTAAACACCGGGACTGTGCTTTCGGATAATGCCGAGAGGAGCAGGGCAGGTCGGATGCCGTAGTCAGTAAACACCGGGACTGTGCTTTCGGATAATGCCGAGAGGGAGCCGGGCAGGTCGGATGCCGTAGTCAGTAAACACCGGGACTGTGCTTTGGGATAATGCCGAGAGGAGCCGGGCAGGTCGGATGCCGTAGTCAGTAAACACCGGGACTGTGCTTTGGGATAATGCCGAGAGGAGCAGGGCAGGTCGGATGCCGTAGTCAGTAAACACCGGGACTGTGCTTTCGGATAATGAGAGGGAGCAGGGCAGGTCGGATGCCGTAGTCAGTAAACACCGGGACTGTGCTTTCAGATAATGCCGAGAGGAGCCGGGCAGGCTGGATGCCGTAGTCAGTAAACACCGGGACTGTGCTTTCGGATAATGACGAGAGGGAGCCGGGCAGGTCGGATGCCGTAGTCAGTAAACACCGGGACTGTGCTTTCGGATAATGCCGAGAGGAGCAGGGCAGGTCGGATGCCGTAGTCAGTAAACACCGGGACTGTGCTTTCAGATAATGCCGAGAGGAGCCGGGCAGGTCTGGATGCCGTAGTCAGTAAACACCGGGACTGTGCTTTCGGATAATGCCGAGAGGGAGCAGGGCAGGTCGGATGCCGTAGTCAGTAAACACCGGGACTGTGCTTTCGGATAATGCCGAGAGGGAGCAGGGCAGGTCGGATGCCGTAGTCAGTAAACACCGGGACTGTGCTTTCGGATAATGCCGAGAGGGAGCCGGGCAGGTGGATGCCGTAGTCAGTAAACACCGGGACTGTGCTTTCGGATAATGCCGAGAGGGAGCCGGGCAGGTCGGATGCCGTAGTCGCCCAACTGTTCAATTCGGACACTGAAGAAGAAGAATTCAAGGGATTCGTGGACGGGGAATGAACTGAAAAAGTGAGCTTTACGTGTTATACATAACTGAACAATGTGCTAACGTTTGATTTAGTGGTATCCGACTGTTTCTTTTACTACGTGTTTACTGAATTAGGGAATAGTTCCCCTCCACGTTTGGGAGAAAAGTTAGCAAGGCTGGGAGATATTGTTTATATGCACATCAACGTTTGAACAACGTTATCATGGGAGTGAACGGAGTTGTCAGAACGCTTAATAAAGTTGGACTTTATCTGACTGTTTTGTTGACATTCCCTTTAGCACAGCGCCATCTAGTGGATGCATAACGCCAATGTTTGACTGCAGGATCTTCTATTATATGCGCCTTATAATCCGGTGTGCCCGATACATGAAAACAGCTCTAAAATAGGCCATTCATTGAAGGTGCGCCTTATAGTGCGGGAAATACGGTAAATCTGAGCATTTATTCATCTCACTGGCATAAAGATTGAGTATTCCTCAAAAACAATCAAATCAGTCAAATGCAAAATATTCAAACCTCCAATAATTAAATGTTAAATAAAATGAATATTTTTATGGATTTAATCTACCTTTAGTGACCAATTTGTTGCTGACCTTTAATGATTCAGTTAAACCATGAGCAAATATACAGATTTTTATTTTCTATTGGTAAATCTTTTTTCTCCTGTGTCCTGTTCTTCCATGATCCAGAATGGCGGCAGAGTGTGTGAATGTGTGTCTTTACCTCAGTCTGAGGCTTATTATTTCAATTCTGGTATGAAGAGGTCTTTACATTTGCACAAAAATAGAACCTTTTGTCATAAAAACAAAAACAAAAAAACAAGCCCAGTCCAGGTGAGAAAAAGTAACGCAAAAGTAACGTAACGCATTACTTTTCTTAAAAAGTAACTCAATAAGTTACTTTTTAAAGGAGTAACACAATATTGTAATGCATTACTTGTCAAAGTAACTCTCCCCAGCACTGCTGATATCATGCCTGTGTGTCGTCAGATCTGCGCCATCATCGGCGGGACGTTCACAGTGGCCGGCATCATCGACTCCTGCATTTTCACAGCCTCGGAAGCCTGGAAGAAAATCCAGATTGGGAAAATGTCATGAGCTGTGCTCCGGTCTCCCGCCTCCGACACACACCCATCACTACGGCCTCTCCTGTGAGCGGAAGACTTCCTCTTCATTCATCCAGACTGACTGCTGTTCCTCTCCGTGTGGAGACGCAGGTGTTTTCCTCAGATCGTGTGCCGATGTGGAAAGAACCTGCCTTTCCCTCGAAGGGTGTGTGTGTGTGTGTGTGTGTGTGTGTGGTGTTATATAAGAGGCAGTGTTATAGTGATTAAACACAACACTAGACAACAATTGAGCTGATGTGCAACTGCTTTACATGATGGGCTTAATCGCATATATATTTAGTTTTGGGGTCATATTGCACTTCAAAATTAAATGGACAAAAAAATGTGCAATGTGCGGTTTATTGGCATGACACCTCCCTCCTCTCCCGTTCTCATTACAGAATCAGGGTTTCTGCAGGATTATGAAGGTACATTTAAGGCTTTTTGCAGAAAATCGAAGTGAACAACACATCAAGATGTCCTCTAATAAACACAATGGCCCTCATTTATCAATCTTGCGTAGAAACAGGCGTATATGTTGGCGTAAGATCATGCTTACACTCCTCTCAGCGGCTGATTTTTGAAGCTGTGCGCACCTCTGAAATCCAGGTGTGTGCAGTACCTGCGCTTGATAAATGCTGCGGCTGAAAACCATCGTCAGTAGAATAACACGCCCCTAAATATTCAAGTCTCTGCCTCCGCCACGCCCTCATTTTACACCATGGACACACGGAAGACGGCAAAGAAGCAAAACTTCTCCGACGTGGAGATCGAGACATCGCCAGGGAAGTGGAAAACAACAAAACTGTTTTATTTGGGAGTTTAAAGAGTGGGATTAAAGGCGCCAGTTTAATGGAAATCCAGTTTAAATCGCTGTTTGGATGAGAGATTACCTATCACAATGCATTATTTTACAGCACGTGTTTTGAAACAATTAGCATTTGATTTCGAATCACATGTATTGGGCTGTACAATAGTGATGATATGATGTGGAGTACCATTCATTCACATTAATAATAATTGCATGACAATTTGTAAGCTTCTTCTTATTATTATTATTATTCTTTATTTTATTATTATTATTATTATTATTATTATTTAAAAGAAGAATGTCATTTTTATTATTTTGTCAGTCTGAATTATTTTCAGTCCCAGTCCGTGCGCAGCTGCCGGGCTTAACTCTGAAACGCCAAACGTCCGATGTCTGGTAGAGCATAGGAAAAAAAGTAGTGCGCATGTGTCGACCGGGATCATCCGCGCGCATCCGTGGTGCAGTAGCTATACTTTGAGACGCGCGGACAGAGTATACCCGGGGCTTAAAGCGCACAGGCTAACACATGTGCCTACAAATCCAATGCTTTGGTAAAGTCACACAAATGAAACATTGAAGTCCATGTTGCACAAAAACAAACACTGAAGTTTATAATTACTATGTTGTTGTTTTACAGTGGGTCATAATATAGCATATCTTTGTCAGTGCGTTTTGTGGCGTTAGGAATTGTTTTTCTGCACATTTTCGCACTAACTCAAAACGCACTTTTGATAAATGAGGGCCAATGAGTGTGTTAGTGACACTTCAGAGTCCAACACATCGCTTTTCACTCAAGGTTTGAGATCTTGTGATGTTATGATTAAAACAATAATGTGTTTGTAAGAACTCAAATGAGAGCGATGTTCATACCCAATGAACCAATGCTCAAACTCACTTCATTCGGTTCAGTTTCTCAGAGAACGAGAATTAGTGTGTCCTGATTTAAGGATGCTTTGTTTTTGAGGAAGAGCAGCACTTCTGCAGCGCATGCCATCACATTTAGAGCCCTATGAAATATGATTTATTTATTAGGGCTCTGCGTTAATGGTCCGATTCAATTTGGAACACAAATGAAGATATCGAGAGATTTCTGTCCTCCATTGACAGGCTAAGCAACTTCAGAAAGCTCATTAAGAGATCTGATCCGTACGGATCGAGCGGATTGCTCCAGATGTCCTGAAGAGACTCGATGGCTTTATATGAGAGAGGAAAGTCTGACGGGTTTGGATGACATTAGGGTGAGGGAATGATCCCAGGATTCTCATTAATGGGTGAACTGGCTCTTTAAGAGTCTGTCCGACTGCGGATTCATTCATTCATCCGTATGACGTTCTGCATTATATAGTCAAATACATCTTCATGAACGGATCCTGCAGTTTCATCATCATAGGGCTCGGATTTAAACCCGTGTTACTGAATCAGACGGCCTTCGATTGTGGAAGGTCAAATGAAGCCCTGCAGAAACCCTGAAGAATGCATTTACACTTTGCCTTTAATATGTGCCTAATTTAAATAACTGTTCTGCATTACAGTCGAGAAGGATGTGTTCGGGGTTAAATCTATTCTATTATCATGAAAATGCATTGCAAATGACTTTATTGTTCCTGAAATTGGACTGATTTCTGGACACGAGATTATTCATCATCTTTCCTACATTTACACTAGATTATGGGGAAGCACAGGCGAAGCTACTTGGGTGCAGAGATATCACAACACATGCACAACATACACCGGGAAGTTGATGGAAGTTGTGGGATTGCACGTGTTGTGTGATATCTCTGCAGTAGCAGTGCTTCGCCTGTGCTTCATCATAATATAGTCCCAATATCTGCCTAGGAAATCTCCTAGTCTTAATCTGCATCGCTATTTGCACTCGTTGTGAATACGGGCCTCAAGTAGTAATTAGGTGGGTTTTTCCTTTTTCCGATCACTTTTATTTGGAACATGCTAGCTGGCAACATAGGATTCCATTCATTATGCTAAGCTAAGCTAGCTGTCAAACTAAAACAATGCATGCACTGAGACAAAAATGCATTTGCCCACATATCTAAATGTAGGAAAGATGATGAATAAGCCCTGTTTCTAAAAACGCTGGAGTGTTCCTGTAAGCAGTGCATGCTGGGATTTAATCTGGTGTCTTATCTTGCACTCTGATTGTAGGCCTGTATTTCTGAGCTCTCTCTTTTGAAGCGTCCGATTGAAGGGAAATTATGATTGTTTCTAGTCTTATCTAAAGACAGCTGAAGGAATGTGTTTTGAGGTTATGTCTGTCTATAAAGGTAGTGGATGAAGCTTTTATTTCCTGTGATGTTGAACCTGTTACTGTTGTGGAGACTGAGCCCTGTTTACACACGGTCACCCGTGCTGTGCGGAGCTCGAAGGGTTTCCTGTCAGTGTTTTGATCATATTCTGGTTGAGCCGGTTGCACACGTGGCTCAGATGCGCTGTTGCCATGGAGACAGACGTGTGTTTGTTTCACTTCGCACAGCGAGAACAGAAACCACATCCTGCATCTGAGCTTCACGCCCGAGCGTGGCAGCTGTGCAGTTTGAGTCTTACTCTGTGTTAGCGGATATAATTCAGCCGCATGGACGTCATCATCATCATCCCTCTCACACCACAGCATCAGCCCGTCTCTCTGTTCGTATGGCTCGGGTTAGTGGTTTCTTTCATGATTTTAATAAAGGTCTACCATAATGTTCTCTAAATAAACATCATGGGGCCATGTAACAAGACTTCTGTTTTCTTAATTGGGTCATTAAATGTGTACGTTCAATTTATTTGTCCTTATGCACACACACACACACACACACACACAGATTAATGCTGTCAATTGATTAAAACATGTCACTGATACTAACACTGATGTCTCTGAAACATTACTGTATCTTTAAAAGCTATCAATTTCAACATTTATTAGGCTTTAAAAAAAGAACTTAATTTAAGAGAACATTCTTTTCATAAACTCATAATAAATGTCATTTACCTGTGGGCTTCATATATATAATCAATACAGAAATTGAATAAAGTTATCAAACTCTTTACAGTATTAACTACATAAATAATGACATATAGATTAATCCTTATTAAAGGGTCAGTTATCCCAAAAATTAAAATGACCCCATGAATCACTCTCCCTCAAGCCGTCCGCGGTGTGTATGACTTTCTGCTTTCAGAAGAAACACAAAGTTATATTAAAATAATGTCCTGGCTCTTCAAAGCTTTATAATGGCAGTGCCTGTTTATGTTTTGAAGTCCATAAAAGTGCATCCATCCATCGTAAAAGTGCATCCATCCATCATAAAAGTGCATCCATCCATCATAAAAGTGCATCAATCCATCATAAAAGTGCATCTATCCATCATAAAAGTCCATCAATCCATCATAAAAGTGAATCTATCATCATAAAAGTGCATCAATCCATCATAAAAGTGCATCAATCCATCATAAAAGTGCATCAATCCATCATAAAAGTGCATCTATCCATCATAAAAGTGCATCTATCCATCATAAAAGTGCATCTATCAATCATAAAAGTGCATCTATCATCATAAAAGTGCATCCATCCATCATAAAAGTGCATCACGCCATCATAAGTGCATCTATCATCATAAAAGTGCATCTATCATCATAAAAGTGCATCTATCCATCATAAAAGTCCATCTATACATCATAAAAGTGCATCCATCCATCATAAAAGTGCATCCATCCATCATAAAAGTGCATCAATCCATCATAAAAGTGCATCCATCCATCATAAGTGCATCAATCCATCATAAAAGTGCATCCATCCATCATAAAAGTGCATCTATCATCATAAAAGTGCATCTATCCATCATAAAAGTCCATCTATACATCATAAAAGTGCATCCATCCATCATAAAAGTGCATCTATCCATCATAAAAGTGCATCAATCCATCATAAAAGTGCATCCATCCATCATAAGTGCATCAATCCATCATAAAAGTGCATCAATCCATCATAAAAGTGCATCTATCCATCATAAAAGTGCATCAATCCATCATAAAAGTCAATTTATTATCATAAAAGTGAATCTATCATCATAAAAGTGCATCAATCCATCATAAAAGTGCATCCATCCATCATAAGTGCATCAATCCATCATAAAAGTGCATCAATCCATCATAAAGTGCATCAATCCATCATAAAAGTGCATCTATCCATCATAAAAGTGCATCTATCATCATAAAAGTGCATCAATCCATCATAAAAGTGCATCAATCCATCATAAAAGTGCATCAATCCATCATAGAAGTGCATCCATCATCATAAAAGTGCATCTATCCATCATAAAAGTGCATCAATCCATCATAAAAGTGCATCTATCATCATAAAAGTGCATCTATCCATCATAAAAGTGGATCTATCATCATAAAAGTGCATCCATCCATCATAAAAGTCCATCTATCATCATAAAAGTGAATCTATCAATCATACAAGTCCATCTATCATCATAAAAGTGCATCCATCCATCATAAAAGTGCATCCATCCATCATAAAAGTGCATCCATCCATCATAAAAGTGCATCAATCCATCATAAAAGTGCATCCATCCATCATAAGTGCATCAATCCATCATAAAAGTGCATCCATCCATCATAAAAGTCCATCTATCATCATAAAAGTGAATCTATCAATCATACAAGTCCATCTATCATCATAAAAGTGCATCCATCCATCATAAAAGTGCATCCATCCATCATAAAAGTGCATCCATCCATCATAAAAGTGCATCAATCCATCATAAAAGTGCATCAATCCATCATAAAAGTGCATCAATCCATCTTAAAAGTCAATTTATTATCATAAAAGTGAATCTATCATCATAAAAGTGCATCCATCCATTATAAGTGCATCAATCCATCATAAAAGTGCATCCATCCATCATAAAAGTGCATCAATCCATCATAAAAGTGCATCTATCCATCATAAAAGTCCATCTATCATCATAAAAGTGCATCTATCCATCATAAAAGTCCATCTATCATCATAAAAGTGCATCTATCCATCATAAAAGTCCATCTATCATCATAAAAGTGCATCTATCCATCATAAAAGTCCATCTATCATCATAAAAGTGCATCTATCCATCATAAAAGTCCATCTATCATCATAAAAGTGCATCTATCAATCATAAAAGTCCATCTATCATCATAAAAGTGCATCCATCCATCATAAAAGTGCATCCATCCATCATAAAAGTGCATCCATCCATCATAAAAGTGCATCAATCCATCATAAAAGTGCATCCATCCATCATAAGTGCATCAATCCATCATAAAAGTGCATCAATCCATCATAAAAGTGCATCAATCCATCATAAAAGTGCATCAATCCATCATAAAAGTCAATTTATTATCATAAAAGTGAATCTATCATCATAAAAGTGTATCAATCCATCATAAAGTGCATCCATCCATCATAAAAGTGCATCCATCCATCATAAGTGCATCAATCCATCATAAAAGTCAATTTATTATCATAAAAGTGAATCTATCATCATAAAAGTGAATCTATCATCATAAAAGTGCATCAATCCATCATAAAAGTGCATCAATCCATCATAAAAGTGCATCAATCCATCATAAAAGTGCATCCATCCATCATAAAAGTGCATCCATCCATCATAAAAGTGCATCAATCCATCTTAAAAGTGCATCCATCCATCATAAAAGTGCATCTATCTATCATAAAAGTCCATCTATCCATCATAAAAGTGCATCAATCCATCATAAAAGTGCATCTATCCATCATAAAAGTGCATCAATCCATCATAAACGTGCATCCATCCATCATAAGTGCATATATCCATCATAAAAGTGCATCAATCCATCATAAAAGTGTATCCATCCATCATAAAAGTCCATCTATCCATCATAAAAGTGCATCAATCCATCATAAAAGTGCATCCATCCATCATAAAAGTGCATCAATCCATCTTAAAAGTGTATCCATCCATCATAAAAGTCCATCTATCCATCATAAAAGTCCATCTATCCATCATAAAAGTCCATCTATCCATCATAAAAGTGCATCAATCCATCATAAAAGTGCAGCTATCCATCATAAAAGTGCATCCATCCATCATAAAAGTGCATCCATCCATCATAAAAGTGCATCAATCCATCATAAAAGTGTATCCATCCATCATAAAAGTCCATCTATACATCATAAAAGTGCATCAATCCATCATAAAAGTGCATCTATCCATCATAAAAGTGCATCAATCCATCATAAAAGTCAATTTATTATCATAAAAGTGAATCTATCATCATAAGTGCATCAATCCATCATAAAAGTGCATCAATCCATCATAAAAGTGCATCCATCCATCATAAAAGTGCATCAATCCATCATAAAAGTGCATCTATCCATCATAAAAGTGCATCTATCCATCATAAAAGTGCATCTATCCATCATAAAAGTGAATCTATCAATCATAAAAGTCCATCTATCCATCATAAAAGTGCATCAATCCATCATAAAAGTGCATCTATCAATCATAAAAGTGAATCTATCATCATAAAAGTGCATCCATCCATCATAAAAGTGCATCTATCCATCATAAAAGTGCATCAATCCATCATAAAGTGCATCCATCCATCATAAAAGTGCATCTATCATCATAAAAGTGCATCTATCCATCATAAAAGTGCATCTATCCATCATAAAAGTGCATCTATCCATCATAAAAGTGCATCAATCCATCATAAAAGTGCATCTATCATCATAAAAGTGCATCTATCCATCATAAAAGTGCATCAATCCATCATAAAAGTGCATCCATCCATCATAAGTGCATCAATCCATCATAAAAGTGCATCAATCCATCATAAAAAGTGCATCCATCCATCATAAAAGTCCATCTATCCATCATAAAAGTGCATCAATCCATCATAAAAGTGCATCTATCATCATAAAAGTGCATCTATCCATCATAAAAGTGCATCAATCCATCATAAAAGTGCATCTATCCATCATAAAAGTGCATCTATCATCATAAAAGTCCATCTATCCATCATAAAAGTGCATCTATCCATCATAAAAGTGCATCTATCATCATAAAAGTGCATCTATCCATCATAAAAGTGCATCAATCCATCATAAAAGTGCATCTATCCATCATAAAAGTGCATCAATCCATCATAAAAGTCAATTTATTATCATAAAAGTGAATCTATCATCATAAAAGTGCATCCATCCATCATAAGTGCATCAATCCATCATAAAAGTGCATCAATCCATCATAAAAGTGCATCTATCCATCATAAAGTGCATCAATCCATCATAAAAGTGTATCCATCCATCATAAAAGTCCATCTATCCATCATAAAAGTGCATCAATCCATCATAAAGTGCATCCATCCATCATAAGTGCATATATCCATCATAAAAGTGCATCAATCCATCATAAAAGTGCATCCATCCATCATAAGTGCATATATCCATCTTAAAAGTGCATCTATCCATCATAAAGTTCATCAATCCATCATAAAGTTCATCAATCCATCATAAAAGTGCATCAATCCATCATAAAAGTGCATCTATCCATCATAAAAGTGCATCAATCCATCATAAAAGTGCATCCATCCATCATAAAAGTGTATCCATCCATCATAAAAGTCCATCTATCCATCATAAAAGTGCATCAATCCATCATAAAAATGCATCAATCCATCATAAAAGTGCATCAATCCATCTTAAAAGTGCATCCATCCATCATAAAAGTCCATCTATCCATCATAAAAGTGCATCAATCCATCATAAAAGTGCATCTATCATCATAAAAGTCCATCTATCCATCATAAAAGTGCATCAATCCATCATAAAAGTGCATCTATCATCATAAAAGTGCATCTATCCATCATAAAAGTGCATCAATCCATCATAAAAGTGCATCTATCCATCATAAAAGTGCATCAATCCATCATAAAAGTCAATTTATTATCATAAAAGTGAATCTATCATCATAAAAGTGCATCCATCCATCATAAGTGCATCAATCCATCATAAAAGTGCATCAATCCATCATAAAAGTGCATCTATCCATCATAAAAGTGCATCAATCCATCATAAAAGTGTATCCATCCATCATAAAAGTCCATCTATCCATCATAAAAGTGCATCAATCCATCATAAAAGTGCATCAATCCATCTTAAAAGTGTATCCATCCATCATAAAAGTCCATCTATCCATCATAAAAGTGCATCAATCCATCATAAAAGTGCATCTATCCATCATAAAAGTGCATCAATTCATCATAAAAGTGCATCTATCCATCATAAAAGTGCATCAATCCATCATAAAAGTGCATCAATCCATCATAAAAGTGTATCCATCCATCATAAAAGTCCATCTATCCATCATAAAAGTGCATCTATCCATCATAAAAGTGTATCTATCCATCATAAAAGTGCATCAATCCATCATAAAAGTGCATCAATCCATCATAAAAGTGTATCTATCCATCATAAAAGTGCATCTATCCATCATAAAAGTGCATCTATCCATCATAAAAGTGCATCAATCCATCATAAAAGTGCATCTATCCAACATAAAAGTCAATTTATTATCATAAAAGTGAATCTATCATCATAAAAGTGCATCAATCCATCATAAAAGTGCATCCATCCATCATAAGTGCATCAATCCATCATAAAAGTGCATCTATCCATCATAAAAGTGCATCAATCCATCATAAAAGTGCATCAATCCATCATAAAAGTGCATCCATCCATCATAAGTGCATATATCCATCATAAAAGTGCATCAATCCATCATAAAAGTGCATCAATCCATCATAAAAGTGCATCCATCCATCATAAGTGCATATATCCATCATAAAGTGCATCAATCCATCTTAAAAGTGTATCCATCCATCATAAAAGTGCATCCATCCATCATAAGTGCATCAATCCATCATAAAAGTGTATCAATCCATCATAAAAGTGCATCCATCCATCATAAGTGCATCAATCCATCATAAAAGTGCATCTATCCATCATAAAAGTGCATCAATCCATCATAAAAGTCAATTTATTATCATAAAAGTGAATCTATCATCATAAAAGTGCATCCATCCATCATAAGTGCATCAATCCATCATAAAAGTGTATCTATCCATCATAAAAGTCCATCAATCCATCATAAAAGTGCATCCATCCATCATAAGTGCATATATCCATCATAAAAGTGCATCAATCCATCTTAAAAGTGTATCCATCCATCATAAAAGTCCATCTATCCATCATAAAAGTCCATCTATCCATCATAAAAGTGCATCAATCCATCACAAAAGTGCATCTATCCATCATAAAAGTGCATCAATCCATCATAAAAGTGCATCAATCCATCATAAAAGTGCATCAATCCATCATAAAAGTGTATCCATCCATCATAAAAGTGTATCTATCCATCATAAAAGTCCATCTATCCATCATAAAAGTGGATCAATCCATCATAAAAGTCCATCTATCCATCATAAAAGTGCATCTATCCATCATAAAAGTGCATCAATCCATCATAAAAGTGCATCTATCCATCATAAAAGTCAATTTATTATCATAAAAGTGAATCTATCATCATAAGTGCATCAATCCATCATAAAAGTGCATCCATCCATCATAAGTGCATCAATCCATCATAAAAGTGCATCAATCCATCATAAAAGTGCATCCATCCATCATAAAAGTGCATCAATCCATCATAAAAGTGCATCTATCCATCATAAAAGTGCATCTATCCATCATAAAAGTGAATCTATCAATCATAAAAGTCCATCTATCCATCATAAAGTGCATCAATCCATCATAAAAGTGCATCCATCCATCATAAGTGCATATATCCATCATAAAAGTGCATCCATCCATCATAAAAGTCCATCTATCCATCATAAAAGTGCATCCATCCATCAGAAAAGTGCATCCATCCATCATAAAAGTCAATTTATTATCATAAAAGTGAATCTATCATCATAAAAGTGCATCCATCCATCATAAAAGTGCATCCATCCATCATAAAAGTCAATTTATTATCATAAAAGTGAATCTATCATCATAAAAGTGCATCCATCCATCATAAAAGTGTATCTATCCATCATAAAGTGCATCTATCCATCATAAAAGTGCATCTATCAATCATAAAAGTGAATCTATCATCATAAAAGTGCATCCATCCATCATAAAAGTGCATCTATCCATCATAAAAGTGCATCTATCCATCATAAAAGTGCATCAATCCGTCATAAAAGTGCATCCATCCATCATAAAAGTGCATCTATCATCATAAAAGTGCATCTATCCATCATAAAAGTGCATCCATCCATCATAAAAGTGCATCTATCCATCATAAAAGTCCATCAATCCATCATAAAAGTGCATCTATCATCATAAAAGTGCATCTATCCATCATAAAAGTGCATCAATCCATCATAAAAGTGCATCCATCCATCATAAGTGCATCAATCCATCATAAAAGTGCATCAATCCATCTTAAAAGTGCATCCATCCATCATAAAAGTCCATCTATCCATCATAAAAGTGCATCAATCCATCATAAAAGTGCATCTATCATCATAAAAGTCCATCTATCATCATAAAAGTGCATCAATCCATCATAAAAGTGCATCTATCATCATAAAAGTGTATCTATCCATCATAAAAGTCCATCAATCCATCATAAAAGTGCATCTATCCATCATAAAAGTGCATCAATCCATCATAAAAGTCAATTTATTATCATAAAAGTGAATCTATCATCATAAAGTGCATCCATCCATCATAAGTGCATCAATCCATCATAAAAGTGCATCAATCCATCATAAAAGTGCATCTATCCATCATAAAAGTGAATCTATCAATCATAAAAGTGCATCAATCCATCATAAAAGTGCATCTATCCATCATAAAAGTGCATCAATCCATCATAAAAGTCAATTTATTATCATAAAAGTGAATCTATCATCATAAAAGTGCATCCATCCATCATAAGTGCATCAATCCATCATAAAAGTGCATCAATCCATCATAAAAGTGTATCCATCCATCATAAAAGTCCATCTATCCATCATAAAAGTGCATCAATCCATCATAAAAGTGCATCAATCCATCATAAAAGTCAATTTATTATCATAAAAGTGAATCTATCATCATAAAAGTGCATCCATCCATCATAAGTGCATCAATCCATCATAAAAGTGCATCCATCCATCATAAAAGTGCATCCATCCATCATAAAAGTGCATCTATCCATCATAAAAGTGCATCTATCATCATAAAAGTGCATCTATCCATCATAAAAGTCCATCTATCATCATAAAAGTGCATCTATCCATCATAAAAGTCCATCTATCATCATAAAAGTGCATCTATCCATCATAAAAGTCCATTTATCATCATAAAAGTGAATCTATCATCATAAAAGTCCATCTATCCATCATAAAAGTGCATCTATCCATCATAAAAGTCAATTTATCATCATTAAAGTGCATCTATCCATCATAAAAGTCCATCTATCATCATAAAAGTGCATCTATCCATCATAAAAGTCCATCTATCATCATAAAAGTGCATCTATCCATCATAAAAGTCCATCTATCATCATAAAAGTGCATCTATCCATCATAAAAGTGCATCAATCCATCATAAAAGTGCATCCATCCATCATAAGTGCATATATCCATCATAAAAGTGCATCAATCCATCATAAAAGTGTATCCATCCATCATAAAAGTCCATCTATCCATCATAAAAGTGCATCAATCCATCATAAAAGTGCATCCATCCATCATAAAAGTGCATCAATCCATCTTAAAAGTGTATCCATCCATCATAAAAGTCCATCTATCCATCATAAAAGTCCATCTATCCATCATAAAAGTCCATCTATCCATCATAAAAGTGCATCAATCCATCATAAAAGTGCAGCTATCCATCATAAAAGTGCATCCATCCATCATAAAAGTGCATCCATCCATCATAAAAGTGCATCAATCCATCATAAAAGTCAATTTATTATCATAAAAGTGAATCTATCATCATAAGTGCATCAATCCATCATAAAAGTGCATCAATCCATCATAAAAGTGCATCCATCCATCATAAAAGTGCATCAATCCATCATAAAAGTGCATCTATCCATCATAAAAGTCCATCTATACATCATAAAAGTGCATCTATCCATCATAAAAGTGAATCTATCAATCATAAAAGTCCATCTATCCATCATAAAAGTGCATCAATCCATCATAAAAGTGTATCTATCCATCATAAAAGTGAATCTATCATCATAAAAGTGCATCAATCCATCATAAAAGTGTATCTATCCATCATAAAAGTGCATCTATCCATCATAAAAGTGCATCAATCCATCATAAAAGTGCATCCATCCATCATAAAAGTGCATCTATCATCATAAAAGTGCATCTATCCATCATAAAAGTGCATCAATCCATCATAAAAGTGCATCTATCCATCATAAAAGTGCATCAATCCATCATAAAAGTGCATCTATCATCATAAAAGTGCATCTATCCATCATAAAAGTCCATCAATCCATCATAAAAGTGCATCCATCCATCATAAGTGCATCAATCCATCATAAAAGTGCATCAATCCATCTTAAAAGTGCATCCATCCATCATAAAAGTCCATCTATCCATCATAAAAGTGCATCAATCCATCATAAAAGTGCATCTATCATCATAAAAGTCCATCTATCCATCATAAAAGTGCATCAATCCATCATAAAAGTGCATCTATCATCATAAAAGTGCATCTATCCATCATAAAAGTGCATCAATCCATCATAAAAGTGCATCTATCCATCATAAAAGTGCATCAATCCATCATAAAAGTCAATTTATTATCATAAAAGTGAATCTATCATCATAAAAGTGCATCCATCCATCATAAGTGCATCAATCCATCATAAAAGTGCATCAATCCATCATAAAAGTGCATCTATCCATCATAAAAGTGCATCAATCCATCATAAAAGTGTATCCATCCATCATAAAAGTCCATCTATCCATCATAAAAGTCCATCAATCCATCATAAAAGTGCATCCATCCATCATAAGTGCATATATCCATCATAAAAGTGCATCAATCCATCATAAAAGTGCATCCATCCATCATAAGTGCATATATCCATCTTAAAAGTGCATCTATCCATCATAAAAGTGCATCAATCCATCATAAAAGTGCATCTATCCATCATAAAAGTGCATCAATCCATCATAAAAGTGCATCTATCCATCATCATAAAGTGCATCAATCCATCATAAAAGTGCATCAATCCATCATAAAAGTGTATCCATCCATCATAAAAGTCCATCTATCCATCATAAAAGTGCATCTATCCATCATAAAAGTGCATCTATCCATCATAAAAGTGCATCAATCCATCATAAAAGTGCATCTATCCATCATAAAAGTCCATCTATACATCATAAAAGTGCATCCATCCATCATAAAAGTGCATCTATCCATCATAAAAGTCCATCTATCCATCATAAAAGTCCATCTATACATCATAAAAGTGCATCTATCCATCATAAAAGTGCATCCATCCATCATAAGTGCATCAAGCCATCATAAAAGTGCATCAATCCATCTTAAAAGTGCATCCATCCATCATAAAGTCCATCTATCCATCATAAAAGTGCATCAATCCATCATAAAAGTGCATCTATCATCATAAAAGTCCATCTATCCATCATAAGTGCATCAATCCATCATAAAAGTGCATCTATCATCATAAAAGTGCATCTATCCATCATAAAAGTGCATCAATCCATCATAAAAGTGCATCTATCCATCATAAAAGTGCATCAATCCATCATAAAAGTCAATTTATTATCATAAAAGTGAATCTATCATCATAAAAGTGCATCCATCCATCATAAGTGCATCAATCCATCATAAAAGTGCATCTATCATCATAAAAGTGCATCTATCCATCATAAAAGTGCATCAATCCATCATAAAAGTGTATCTATCCATCATAAAAGTCCATCTATCCATCATAAAAGTGCATCAATCCATCATAAAGTGCATCCATCCATCATAAGTGCATATATCCATCATAAAAGTGCATCAATCCATCTTAAAAGTGTATCCATCCATCATAAAAGTCCATCTATCCATCATAAAAGTGCATCAATCCATCATAAAAGTGCATCTATCCATCATAAAAGTGCATCAATCCATCATAAAAGTGCATCTATCCATCATAAAAGTGCATCTATCCATCATAAAAGTGCATCAATCCATCATAAAAGTGCATCAATCCATCATAAAAGTGCATCCATCCATCATAAGTGCATATATCCATCATAAAAGTGCATCAATCCATCATAAAAGTGCATCCATCCATCATAAAAGTCCATCTATCCATCATAAAAGTGCATCAATCCATCATAAAAGTGCATCCATCCATCATAAGTGCATATATCCATCATAAAAGTGCATCAATCCATCTTAAAAGTGTATCCATCCATCATAAAAGTGCATCCATCCATCATAAGTGCATCAATCCATCATAAAAGTGTATCCATCCATCATAAAAGTGCATCCATCCATCATAAGTGCATCAATCCATCATAAAAGTGCATCTATCCATCATAAAAGTGCATCAATCCATCATAAAAGTCAATTTATTATCATGAAAGTGAATCTATCATCATAAAAGTGCATCCATCCATCATAAGTGCATCAATCCATCATAAAGTGCATCAATCCATCATAAAGTGCATCAATCCATCATAAAAGTGCATCCATCCATCATAAGTGCATATATCCATCATAAAAGTGCATCAATCCATCTTAAAAGTGTATCCATCCATCATAAAGTCCATCTATCCATCATAAAAGTCCATCTATCCATCATAAAAGTGCATCAATCCATCATAAAAGTGCATCCATCCATCATAAGTGCATATCCATCATAAAAGTGCATCAATCCATCTTAAAAGTGTATCCATCCATCATAAAAGTCCATCTATCCATCATAAAAGTCCATCTATCCATCATAAAAGTGCATCAATCCATCATAAAAGTGCATCTATCCATCATAAAAGTGCATCAATCCATCATAAAAGTGCATCAATCCATCATAAAAGTGCATCAATCATAAAGTGCATCTATCCATCATAAAAGTGCATCTATCCATCATAAAAGTGCATCAATCCATCATAAAAGTCCATCTATCCATCATAAAAGTGCATCTATCCATCATAAAAGTGCATCAATCCATCATAAAAGTGCATCTATCCATCATAAAAGTCAATTTATTATCATAAAAGTGAATCTATCATCATAAGTGCATCAATCCATCATAAAAGTGCATCCATCCATCATAAGTGCATCAATCCATCATAAAAGTGCATCCATCCATCATAAAAGTGCATCCATCCATCATAAAAGTGCATCAATCCATCATAAAAGTGCATCTATCCATCATAAAAGTGCATCTATCCATCATAAAAGTGAATCTATCAATCATAAAAGTCCATCTATCCATCATAAAAGTGCATCAATCCATCATAAAAGTGCATCCATCCATCATAAGTGCATATATCCATCATAAAAGTGCATCCATCCATCATAAAAGTCCATCTATCCATCATAAAAGTGCATCCATCCATCAGAAAAGTGCATCCATCCATCATAAAAGTCAATTTATTATCATAAAAGTGAATCTATCATCATAAAAGTGCATCCATCCATCATAAAAGTGCATCCATCCATCATAAAAGTCAATTTATTATCATAAAAGTGAATCTATCATCATAAAAGTGCATCTATCCATCATAAAAGTGCATCTATCAATCATAAAAGTGAATCTATCATCATAAAAGTGCATCCATCCATCATAAAAGTGTATCTATCCATCATAAAAGTGCATCTATCCATCATAAAAGTGCATCTATCAATCATAAAAGTGAATCTATCATCATAAAAGTGCATCCATCCATCATAAAAGTGCATCTATCCATCATAAAAGTGCATCTATCCATCATAAAAGTGCATCAATCCATCATAAAAGTGCATCCATCCATCATAAAAGTGCATCTATCATCATAAAAGTGCATCTATCCATCATAAAAGTGCATCAATCCATCATAAAAGTGCATCCATCCATCATAAGTGCATCAATCCATCATAAAAGTGCATCTATCATCATAAAAGTGCATCTATCCATCATAAAAGTGCATCAATCCATCATAAAAGTGCATCCATCCATCATAAGTGCATCAATCCATCATAAAGTGCATCAATCCATCTTAAAAGTGCATCCATCCATCATAAAAGTCCATCTATCCATCATAAAAGTGCATCAATCCATCATAAAAGTGCATCTATCATCATAAAAGTCCATCTATCCATCATAAAAGTGCATCAATCCATCATAAAAGTGCATCTATCATCATAAAAGTGCATCTATCCATCATAAAAGTGCATCAATCCATCATAAAAGTGCATCTATCCATCATAAAAGTGCATCAATCCATCATAAAAGTCAATTTATTATCATAAAAGTGAATCTATCATCATAAAAGTGCATCCATCCATCATAAGTGCATCAATCCATCATAAAAGTGCATCAATCCATCATAAAAGTGTATCTATCCATCATAAAAGTGCATCAATCCATCATAAAGTGTATCCATCCATCATAAAAGTGCATCAATCCATCTTAAAAGTGTATCCATCCATCATAAAAGTCCATCTATCCATCATAAAAGTGCATCAATCCATCATAAAAGTGCATCTATCCATCATAAAAGTGCATCAATCCATCATAAAAGTGCATCTATCCATCATAAAAGTGCATCTATCCATCATAAAAGTGCATCAATCCATCATAAAAGTGCATCTATCCATCATAAAAGTGAATCTATCCATCATAAAAGTGCATCAATCCATCATAAAAGTGCATCTATCCATCATAAAAGTGCATCAATCCATCATAAAAGTGTATCTATCCATCATAAAAGTCCATCAATCCATCATAAAAGTGCATCAATCCATCATAAAAGTGCATCTATCCAACATAAAAGTCAATTTATTATCATAAAAGTGAATCTATCATCATAAAAGTGCATCAATCCATCATAAAAGTGCATCCATCCATCATAAGTGCATCAATCCATCATAAAAGTGTATCTATCCATCATAAAAGTGCATCAATCCATCATAAAAGTGCATCAATCCATCATAAAAGTGCATCCATCCATCATAAAAGTCCATCTATCCATCATAAAAGTGCATCAATCCATCATAAAAGTGCATCCATCCATCATAAGTGCATATCCATCATAAGTGCATCAATCCATCATAAAGTGTATCCATCCATCATAAGTGCATCCATCCATCATAAAAGTGCATCAATCCATCATAAAGTGTATCCATCCATCATAAAAGTGCATCCATCCATCATAAAAGAGCATCCATCCATCATAAAAGTGCATCCGTCCATCATAAAGTGCATCTATCCATCATAAAGTGCATCTATCCATCATAAAAGGCATCTATCCATCATAAAAGTGCATCTATCCATCATAAAAGTCAATTTATTATCATAAAAGTGAATCTATCATCATAAAAGTGCATCCATCCATCATAAGTGCATCAATCCATCATAAAAGTGCATCTATCCATCATAAAAGTGCATCAATCCATCATAAAAGTCAATTTATTATCATAAAAGTGAATCTATCATCATAAAAGTGCATCCATCCATCATAAGTGCATCAATCCATCATAAAAGTGTATCTATCCATCATAAAAGTCCATCAATCCATCATAAAAGTGCATCCATCCATCATAAGTGCATATATCCATCATAAAAGTGCATCAATCCATCTTAAAAGTGTATCCATCCATCATAAAGTGCATCTATCCATCATAAAAGTGTATCTATCCATCATAAAAGTGCATCTATCATCATAAAAGTGCATCAATCCATCATAAGTGCATCAATCCATCATAAAAGTGTATCTATCCATCATAAAAGTCCATCAATCCATCATAAAAGTGCATCCATCCATCATAAGTGCATATATCCATCATAAAGTGCATCAATCCATCATAAAAGTGTATCCATCCATCATAAAAGTGCATCAATCCATCTTAAAAGTGTATCCATCCATCATAAAAGTCCATCTATCCATCATAAAAGTGCATCAATCCATCAAAAGTGCATCTATCCATCATAAAAGTGCATCAATCCATCATAAAAGTGCATCTATCCATCATAAAAGTCCATCAATCCATCATAAAAGTGCATCAATCCATCATAAAAGTGCATCTATCCATCATAAAAGTGCATCAATCCATCATAAAAGTGCATCTATCCATCATAAGTGCATCAATCCATCATAAAAGTGCATCAATCCATCATAAAAGTGCATCAATCCATCATAAAAGTGCATCAATCCATCATAAAAGTGCATCAATCCATCATAAAGTGTATCCATCCATCATAAAAGTGCATCTATCCATCATAAAAGTGCATCTATCCATCATAAAAGTGCATCTATCCATCATAAAAGTCCATCTATCCATCATAAAAGTGCATCTATCCATCATAAAAGTGCATCAATCCATCATAAAAGTGCATCTATCCATCATAAAAGTCAATTTATTATCATAAAGTGAATCTATCATCATAAGTGCATCAATCCATCATAAAAGTGCATCCATCCATCATAAGTGCATCAATCCATCATAAAAGTGCATCAATCCATCATAAAAGTGCATCCATCCATCATAAAAGTGCATCAATCCATCATAAAAGTGCATCTATCCATCATAAAAGTGCATCAATCCATCATAAAAGTGCATCTATCCATCATAAAAGTCCATCTATCCATCATAAAAGTGCATCAATCCATCATAAAAGTGCATCCATCCATCATAAGTGCATATATCCATCATAAAAGTGCATCCATCCATCATAAAGTCCATCTATCCATCATAAAAGTGCATCCATCCATCAGAAAAGTGCATCCATCCATCATAAAAGTCAATTTATTATCATAAAAGTGAATCTATCATCATAAAAGTGCATCCATCCATCATAAAAGTGTATCTATCCATCATAAAAGTGCATCAATCCATCATAAAAGTGCATCAATCCATCATAAAAGTGCATCCATCCATCATAAAAGTGCATCTATCCATCATAAAAGTGCATCTATCCATCATAAAAGTGCATCAATCCATCATAAAAGTGCATCCATCCATCATAAAAGTGCATCTATCATCATAAAAGTGCATCTATCCATCATAAAAGTGCATCCATCATAAAAGTGCATCCATCCATCATAAAAGTGCATCTATCCATTATAAAAGTGCATCTTTCCATCATAAAAGTGCATCTATCATCATAAAAGTGCATCTATCCATCATAAAGTGCATCAATCCATCATAAAAGTGCATCTATCATCATAAAAGTGCATCTATCCATCATAAAAGTGCATCAATCCATCATAAAAGTGCATCTATCATCATAAAAGTGCATCTATCCATCATAAAAGTCAATTTATTATCATAAAAGTGAATCTATCATCATAAAAGTGCATCCATCCATCATAAGTGCATCAATCCATCATAAAAGTGCATCAATCCATCATAAAAGTGCATCCATCCATCATAAGTGCATCAATTCATCATAAAAGTGCATCTATCCATCATAAAAGTGCATCCATCCATCATAAAAGTGCATCCATCCATCATAAAAGTGCATCTATCCATCATAAAAGTGCATCAATCCATCATAAAAGTGCATCCATCCATCATAAAAGTGCATCTATCCATCATAAAAGTGCATCAATCCATCATAAAAGTGCATCCATCCATCATAAAAGTGCATCTATCCATCATAAAAGTGCGTCTATCCATCATAAAAGTGCATCCATCCATCATAAAAGTGCATCCATCCATCATAAAAGTCCATCTATCCATCATAAAAGTGCATCAATCCATCATAAAAGTGCATCTATCATCATAAAAGTGCATCTATCCATCATAAAAGTGCATCTATCCATCATAAAGTCAATTTATTATCATAAAAGTGAATCTATCATCATAAAAGTGCATCCATCCATCATAAGTGCATCAATCCATCATAAAAGTGCATCAATCCATCATAAAAGTGCATCCATCCATCATAAGTGCATCAATCCATCATAAAAGTGCATCTATCCATCATAAAAGTGCATCAATCCATCATAAAAGTGCATCCATCCATCATAAAAGTGCATCTATCCATCATAAAAGTGCATCAAGCCATCATAAAAGTGCATCCATCCATCAAAAAAGTGCATCTATCCATCATAAAAGTGCATCCATCCATCATAAGTGCATCAATCCATCATAAAAGTCCATCTATCCATCATAAGTGCATCAATCCATCATAAAAGTCCATCTATCCATCATAAAAGTCCATCTATCCATCATAAAAGTGCATCCATCCATCATAAAAGTGCATCAATCCATCATTAAAGTGCATCAGTCCATCATAAAAGTGCATCAATCCATCATAAAAGTCCATCTATACATCATAAAAGTGCATCCATCCATCATAAAAGTGCATCTATCCATCATAAAAGTGCATCCATCCATCATAAAAGTGCATCTATCCATCATAAAAGTCCATCTATCCATCATAAAAGTCCATCTATCCATCATAAAAGTGCATCAATCCATCATAAAAGTGCATCAATCCATCATAAAGTCCATCTATCCATCATAAAAGTCCATCTATCCATCATAAAAGTGCATCCATCATCATAAAAGTGCATCAGTCCATCATAAAAGTCCATCTATCCATCATAAAAGTGCATCCATCCATCATAAGTGCATCAATCCATCATAAAAGTCAATTTATTATCATAAAAGTGAATCTATCATCATAAAAGTGCATCAATCCATCATAAAAGTGCATCCATCCATCATAAGTGCATCAATCCATCATAAAAGTCAATTTATTATCATAAAAGTGAATCTATCCATCATAAAAGTCCATCAATCCATCATAAAAGTGCATCCATCCATCATAAGTGCATCAATCCATCATAAAAGTGTATCTATCATCATGAAAGTGCATCCATCCATCATAAAAGTCCATCAATCCATCATAAAAGTGCATCTATCCATCATAAAAGTGCATCTATCCATCATAAAAGTTCATCTATCCATCATAAAAGTGCATCTATCCATCATAAAAGTGCATCTATCCATCATAAAAGTGCATCCATCCATCATAAAAGTGCATCAATCCATCATAAAAGTGCATCAATCCATCATAAAAGTGCATCTATCCATCATAAAAGTGCATCAATCCATCATAAAAGTGCATCAATCCATCATAAAAGTGTATCCATCCATCATAAAAGTCCATCTATCCATCATAAAAGTGCATCTATCCATCATAAAAGTGCATCTATCCATCATAAAAGTGCATCCATCCATCCATCATAAGTGCATCAAGCCATCATAAAAGTGCATCAATCCATCTTAAAAGTGCATCCATCCATCATAAAAGTCCATCTATCCATCATAAAAGTGCATCAATCCATCATAAAGTGCATCTATCATCATAAAAGTCCATCTATCCATCATAAAAGTGCATCAATCCATCATAAAAGTGCATCTATCATCATAAAAGTGCATCTATCAATCATAAAAGTGCATCAATCCATCATAAAAGTGCATCTATCCATCATAAAAGTGCATCAATCCATCATAAAAGTCAATTTATTATCATAAAAGTGAATCTATCATCATAAAAGTGCATCCATCCATCATAAGTGCATCAATCCATCATAAAAGTGCATCAATCCACCATAAAAGTGCATCTATCCATCATAAAAGTGCATCAATCCATCATAAAAGTGTATCCATCCATCATAAAAGTCCATCTATCCATCATAAAAGTGCATCAATCCATCATAAAAGTGCATCCATCCATCATAAGTGCATATATCCATCATAAAAGTGCATCAATCCATCTTAAAAGTGTATCCATCCATCATAAAAGTCCATCTATCCATCATAAAAGTGCATCAATCCATCATAAAAGTGCATCTATCCATCATAAAAGTGCATCAATCCATCATAAAAGTGCATCTATCCATCATAAAAGTGCATCAATCCATCATAAAAGTGCATCAATCCATCATAAAAGTGCATCAATCCATCATAAAAGTGCATCCATCCATCATAAGTGCATATATCCATCATAAAAGTGCATCAATCCATCATAAAAGTGCATCCATCCATCATAAAAGTCCATCTATCCATCATAAAAGTGCATCAATCCATCATAAAAGTGCATCCATCCATCATAAGTGCATATATCCATCATAAAAGTGCATCAATCCATCTTAAAAGTGTATCCATCCATCATAAAAGTGCATCCATCCATCATAAGTGCATCAATCCATCATAAAAGTGTATCCATCCATCATAAAAGTGCATCCATCCATCATAAGTGCATCAATCCATCTTAAAAGTGTATCCATCCATCATAAAAGTGCATCCATCCATCATAAGTGCATCAATCCATCATAAAAGTGTATCCATCCATCATAAAAGTGCATCCATCCATCATAAGTGCATCAATCCATCATAAAAGTGTATCTATCATCATAAAAGTGCATCAATCCATCATAAAAGTGCATCCATCCATCATAAGTGCATATATCCATCATAAAAGTGCATCAATCCATCTTAAAAGTGTATCCATCCATCATAAAAGTCCATCTATCCATCATAAAAGTCCATCTATCCATCATAAAAGTGCATCAATCCATCATAAAAGTGCATCTATCCATCATAAAAGTGCATCAATCCATCATAAAAGTGCATCAATCCATCATAAAAGTGCATCAATCATAAAAGTGCATCTATCCATCATAAAAGTGCATCTATCCATCATAAAAGTGCATCAATCCATCATAAAAGTCCATCTATACATCATAAAAGTGCATCTATCCATCATAAAAGTGCATCAATCCATCATAAAAGTGCATCTATCCATCATAAAAGTCAATTTATTATCATAAAAGTGAATCTATCATCATAAGTGGATCAATCCATCATAAAAGTGCATCCATCCATCATAAGTGCATCAATCCATCATAAAAGTGCATCAATCCATCATAAAAGTGCATCCATCCATCATAAAAGTGCATCAATCCATCATAAAAGTGTATCTATCCATCATAAAAGTGCATCTATCCATCATAAAAGTGAATCTATCAATCATAAAAGTCCATCTATCCATCATAAAAGTGCATCAATCCATCATAAAAGTGCATCCATCCATCATAAGTGCATATATCCATCATAAAAGTGCATCCATCCATCATAAAAGTCCATCTATCCATCATAAAAGTGCATCCATCCATCAGAAAAGTGCATCCATCCATCATAAAAGTCAATTTATTATCATAAAAGTGAATCTATCATCATAAAAGTGCATCCATCCATCATAAAAGTGCATCCATCCATCATAAAAGTCAATTTATTATCATAAAAGTGAATCTATCATCATAAAAGTGCATCTATCCATCATAAAAGTGCATCTATCAATCATAAAAGTGAATCTATCATCATAAAAGTGCATCCATCCATCATAAAAGTGTATCTATCCATCATAAAAGTGCATCTATCCATCATAAAAGTGCATCTATCAATCATAAAAGTGAATCTATCATCATAAAAGTGCATCCATCCATCATAAAAGTGCATCTATCCATCATAAAAGTGCATCTATCCATCATAAAAGTGCATCAATCCATCATAAAAGTGCATCCATCCATCATAAAAGTGCATCTATCATCATAAAAGTGCATCTATCCATCATAAAAGTCCATCAATCCATCATAAAAGTGCATCCATCCATCATAAGTGCATCAATCCATCATAAAAGTGCATCTATCATCATAAAAGTGCATCTATCCATCATAAAAGTGCATCAATCCATCATAAAAGTGCATCCATCCATCATAAGTGCATCAATCCATCATAAAAGTGCATCAATCCATCTTAAAAGTGCATCCATCCATCATAAAAGTCCATCTATACATCATAAAAGTGCATCCATCCATCATAAAAGTGCATCTATCATCATAAAAGTCCATCTATCCATCATAAAAGTGCATCAATCCATCATAAAAGTGCATCTATCATCATAAAAGTGCATCTATCCATCATAAAAGTGCATCAATCCATCATAAAAGTGCATCTATCCATCATAAAAGTGCATCAATCCATCATAAAAGTCAATTTATTATCATAAAAGTGAATCTATCATCATAAAAGTGCATCAATCCATCATAAAAGTGCATCCATCCATCATAAGTGCATCAATCCATCATAAAAGTGTATCTATCCATCATAAAGTGTATCTATCCATCATAAAAGTCCATCAATCCATCATAAAAGTGCATCCATCCATCATAAGTGCATATATCCATCATAAAAGTGCATCAATCCATCTTAAAAGTGTATCCATCCATCATAAAAGTCCATCTATACATCATAAAAGTGCATCCATCCATCATAAAAGTGCATCTATCCATCATAAAAGTGCATCAATCCATCATAAAAGTGCATCTATCCATCATAAAAGTGCATCAATCCATCATAAAAGTGCATCTATCCATCATAAAAGTGTATCCATCCATCATAAAAGTCCATCTATCCATCATAAAAGTGCATCAATCCATCATAAAAGTGCATCTATCCAACATAAAAGTCAATTTATTATCATAAAAGTGAATCTATCATCATAAGTGCATCAATCCATCATAAAAGTGCATCCATCCATCATAAGTGCATCAATCCATCATAAAGTGCATCTATCCATCATAAAAGTGCATCAATCCATCATAAAAGTGCATCAATCCATCATAAAAGTGCATCCATCCATCATAAGTGCATATATCATCATAAAAGTGCATCAATCCATCATAAAAGTGCATCCATCCATCATAAAAGTCCATCTATCCATCATAAAAGTGCATCAATCCATCATAAAAGTGCATCCATCCATCATAAGTGCATATATCCATCATAAAAGTGCATCAATCCATCTTAAAAGTGTATCCATCCATCATAAAAGTGCATCCATCCATCATAAGTGCATCAATCCATCATAAAAGTGTATCTATCCATCATAAAGTGTATCTATCCATCATAAAAGTGCATCTATCCATCATAAAAGTGCATCTATCATCATAAAGTGCATCTATCCATCATAAAAGTCAATTTATTATCATAAAAGTGAATCTATCATCATAAAAGTGCATCCATCCATCATAAGTGCATCAATCCATCATAAAAGTGCATCTATCCATCATAAAAGTGCATCAATCCATCATAAAAGTCAATTTATTATCATAAAAGTGAATCTATCATCATAAAAGTGCATCCATCCATCATAAGTGCATCAATCCATCATAAAAGTGTATCTATCCATCATAAAAGTCCATCAATCCATCATAAAAGTGCATCCATCCATCATAAGTGCATATATCCATCATAAAAGTGCATCAATCCATCTTAAAAGTGTATCCATCCATCATAAAAGTGTATCTATCCATCATAAAAGTGTATCTATCCATCATAAAAGTGCATCTATCATCATAAAAGTGCATCAATCCATCATAAGTGCATCAATCCATCATAAAAGTGTATCTATCCATCATAAAAGTCCATCAATCCATCATAAAAGTGCATCCATCCATCATAAGTGCATCAATCCATCATAAAAGTGCATCAATCCATCTTAAAAGTGTATCCATCCATCATAAAAGTGCATCAATCCATCTTAAAAGTGTATCCATCCATCATAAAAGTCCATCTATCCATCATAAAAGTGCATCAATCCATCATAAAAGTGCATCTATCCATCATAAAGTGCATCAATCCATCATAAAAGTGCATCTATCCATCATAAAAGTCCATCTATCCATCATAAAAGTGCATCAATCCATCATAAAAGTGCATCTATCCATCATAAAGTGCATCAATCCATCATAAAAGTGCATCTATCCATCATAAAAGTGCATCAATCCATCATAAAAGTGCATCAATCCATCATAAAAGTGCATCAATCCATCATAAAAGTGCATCAATCCATCATAAAGTGCATCAATCCATCATAAAAGTGCATCTATCCATCATAAAAGTGCATCAATCCATCATAAAAGTGCATCTATCCATCATAAAAGTGCATCTATCCATCATAAAAGTCCATCTATCCATCATAAAAGTCCATCTATACATCATAAAAGTGCATCAATCCATCATAAAAGTGCATCTATCCATCATAAAAGTCAATTTATTATCATAAAAGTGAATCTATCATCATAAAAGTGCATCAATCCATCATAAAAGTGCATCCATCCATCATAAGTGCATCAATCCATCATAAAAGTGCATCAATCCATCATAAAAGTGCATCCATCCATCATAAAAGTGCATCAATCCATCATAAAAGTGCATCTATCCATCATAAAAGTGCATCTATCCATCATAAAAGTGCATCTATCCATCATAAAAGTACATCTATCCATCATAAAAGTGCATCAATCCATCATAAAAGTGCATCCATCCATCATAAGTGCATATATCCATCATAAAAGTGCATCCATCCATCATAAAAGTCCATCTATCCATCATAAAAGTGCATCCATCCATCATAAAAGTGCATCCATCCATCATAAAAGTCAATTTATTATCATAAAAGTGAATCTATCATCATAAAAGTGCATCCATCCATCATAAAAGTGTATCTATCCATCATAAAAGTGCATCAATCCATCATAAAAGTGCATCAATCCATCATAAAAGTGCATCCATCCATCATAAAAGTGCATCTATCCATCATAAAAGTGCATCTATCCATCATAAAAGTGCATCAATCCATCATAAAAGTGCATCCATCCATCATAAAAGTGCATCTATCATCATAAAAGTGCATCTATCCATCATAAAAGTGCATCCATCATAAAAGTGCATCCATCCATCATAAAAGTGCATCTATCCATCATAAAAGTGCATCTTTCCATCATAAAAGTGCATCTATCATCATAAAAGTGCATCTATCCATCATAAAAGTGCATCAATCCATCATAAAAGTGCATCTATCATCATAAAAGTGCATCTATCCATCATAAAAGTGCATCAATCCATCATAAAAGTGCATCTATCATCATAAAAGTGCATCTATCCATCATAAAAGTCAATTTATTATCATAAAAGTGAATCTATCATCATAAAAGTGCATCCATCCATCATAAGTGCATCAATCCATCATAAAAGTGCATCAATCCATCATAAAAGTGCATCCATCCATCATAAGTGCATCAATCCATCATAAAAGTGCATCTATCCATCATAAAAGTGCATCAATCCATCATAAAAGTGCATCCATCCATCATAAAAGTGCATCTATCCATCATAAAAGTGCATCAATCCATCATAAAAGTGCATCCATCCATCATAAAAGTGCATCTATCCATCATAAAAGTGCATCAATCCATCATAAAAGTGCATCCATCCATCATAAAAGTGTATCTATCCATCATAAAAGTGTATCTATCCATCATAAAAGTGCATCCATCCATCATAAAAGTGCATCCATCCATCATAAAAGTCCATCTATCCATCATAAAAGTGCATCAATCCATCATAAAGTGCATCTATCATCATAAAAATGCATCAATCCATCATAAAAGTGCATCAATCCATCTTAAAAGTGCATCCATCCATCATAAAAGTCCATCTATACATCATAAAAGTGCATCAATCCATCATAAAGTGCATCTATCATCATAAAAGTGCATCTATCCATCATAAAAGTGCATCTATCCATCATAAAAGTCAATTTATTATCATAAAAGTGAATCTATCATCATAAAAGTGCATCCATCCATCATAAGTGCATCAATCCATCATAAAAGTGCATCAATCCATCATAAAAGTGCATCCATCCATCATAAGTGCATCAATCCATCATAAAAGTGTATCTATCCATCATAAAAGTGCATCAATCCATCATAAAAGTGCATCCATCCATCATAAAAGTGCATCTATCCATCATAAAAGTGCATCAATCCATCATAAAAGTGCATCCATCCATCATAAAAGTGCATCTATCCATCATAAAAGTGCATCCATCCATCATAAGTGCATCAATCCATCATAAAAGTCCATCTATCCATCATAAGTGCATCAATCCATCATAAAAGTCCATCTATCCATCATAAAAGTCCATCTATCCATCATAAAAGTGCATCCATCCATCATAAAAGTGCATCAATCCATCATTAAAGTGCATCAGTCCATCATAAAAGTGCATCTATCCATCATAAAAGTCCATCTATCATCATAAAAGTGCATCTATCCATCATAAAAGTGCATCTATCCATCATAAAAGTGCATCCATCCATCATAAAAGTGCATCTATCCATCATAAAAGTCCATCTATCCATCATAAAAGTCCATCTATACATCATAAAAGTGCATCAATCCATCATAAAAGTGCATCAATCCATCATAAAAGTCCATCTATCCATCATAAAAGTCCATCTATCCATCATAAAAGTGCATCCATCATCATAAAAGTGCATCAGTCCATCATAAAAGTCCATCTATCCATCATAAAAGTGCATCCATCCATCATAAGTGCATCAATCCATCATAAAAGTCAATTTATTATCATAAAAGTGAATCTATCATCATAAAAGTGCATCAATCCATCATAAAAGTGCATCCATCCATCATAAGTGCATCAATCCATCATAAAAGTCAATTTATTATCATAAAAGTGCATCTATCCATCATAAAAGTCCATCTATCCATCATAAAAGTGCATCCATCCATCATAGTGCATCTACGCATCATAAAAGTGAATCTATCATCATGAAAGTGCATCCATCCATCATAAAAGTCCATCAATCCATCATAAAAGTGCATCTATCCATCATAAAAGTGCATCTATCCATCATAAATGTGCATCCATCCATCATAAAAGTGCATCTATCCATCATAAAAATGCATCTATCCATCATAAAAGTGCATCCATCCATCATAAGTGCATCAATCCATCATAAAAGTGCATCAATCCATCATAAAAGTCCATCTATCCATCATAAAAGTCCATCTATCCATCATAAAAGTCCATCTATCCATCATAAAAGTCCATCTATCCATCATAAAAGCGCATCCATCCATCATAAAAGTGCATCTATCATCATAAAAGTGCATCAGTCCATCATAAAAGTGCATCAATCCATCATAAAAGTCCATCTATCCATCATAAAAGTCCATCTATTCATCATAAAAGTGCATCTATCCATCATAAAAGTGCATCTATCCATCATAAAAGTGCATCTATCCATCATAAAAGTCCATTTATCATCATAAAAGTGAATCTATCATCATAAAAGTCCATCTATCTATCACAAAAAATTTTCGGTGCTACGAAAATAATCCGGGTCTATTCAAAATTCTGGTACCAAAAAATGGACAGATGGTAGCTTTTTACGACCCTTTAAGCTAGAATGTTTTCTGTTATCTTAGTTCTTTGATGAACTTTAATGACAGACATCATTACAGCTGCTGTCACTTTAAGATCATGACACGAATCTGTCGTGCGTTAAATATTTTAAACTGACATCTTATTTGTTTGTTTTTGAATTGCATGCGTTAAGGTGCTAATTTTGACAGCACTATACATCAGCATGGCTGTGATTCGGCCGTGGGTAATCCCAGCGTGATGATGACATACAGCCATAATGCACGGCTACAGGTGTGATATTGTGTTTATACAACAGTTCCACAGCACAAGTGTGTCAACAAATAACAGACAACAACCGAATGTCTATAAAAAACTATTTTGCGCGGAACTACTTCCTTCCGCCACGGATTAAAATATCTAACGAGTATTACCTGCATCTTCTGGATATTCTTCATAATCACAAAATCAGTTTGACTGTCCGCTGTGGAAAGTGATATCTTGGTCCTTTTAGCAGTTATGGGGATTTTAAGCGCTAGCCAGTGCATTTGCTGCGTTTTAAGGAGTTGTTTTAGTAAAAAAAAAAAAAAAGGCATTTCAATATAAAAGTCTTTGCTACTCGCTCGTAAAGACACTCTTTGCCTCCATCTAATGGCCTAATAATGTAATGTCGAAATTACAACGGCCACTTTCAATACCAAATACGGCGGCATATTTACATAAAATATTACTTATCAATAATATTTAAAGTTGCAGTCCGTTACTTTTGCCGCTGTAGCGGTTAATAAAGAGAACTGCTCGCGTCTTGCGGAAGAACATTGCAGCTGGATCTACTTCTCTCTCTTTATGTCTATGGCGAGTCACGCAGGGACTGTGCTCCTCCGCAGCGGTGCCGACCACACCGCTCTGAAATAGTCCCAATATAAACACGTATTATAAGTGTACCATAATGATTCAGGGTAAGACAAAAACACGGTTTGGAAAATGGATTCATCTTGTACATTCTCATTATATATATATATATACATCTAATTATTTAAATCTTGAACACAAAAAAGTTACGGACAGCAGCTTTACATAAACAATATTAGCCATTATAAAAGTATAAAAAGTGTGTAATAGGAAATAAACACAAGCAAACAGTTCAGTCAAAAGTACAAAAGCAGCTTTCTAGAAGCCTCAGATTTCAGTTAAAAATATGAAACTATGCCAAACTTAGCAAAAATCGATTTTTCTCTGAAATAAGTAATATATTAACAATCCAAAGATTGCCTGTTTGATATAGCCCAAATGAATTATATCTCATGTTTAACCACTATCTACATAAGAACCAGCAACAAATTCCCGAAGGCCTGTCCGAGATGAAGCTCTGCGGGTACACGTTAAACTAACTTTCTTTTGTTTGTTTTTGAATTGCATGCGTTAAGGCGCTAATTTTGACAGCACTAATATATACATACATATCAGCATGGCTGTGATTCGGCCGTGGGTAATCCCAGCGTGCTGATGCACAGCCATAATGCACGGCATAACAACTGAATGTCTATAAAAACCCTCTTTTGTGTGGAACTACTTCCTTCCGCCACGGATTAAAATCTCTTCAAGTAAACAGTCTAACAGTTCAGCTCGGGCCTCCGTTACTAATCCTGAACCTTCGATTAGAAAGCAGATAAAATAGGTGTTGAGTCTATATGAGTTATGTTTAATTATTGATGTCTAAATAACTACATTCTTGCCTAAAAACACTCTTAAAACTATAGTCAGTGACACAATAACAGTGATGTAAAAATATGGTGTATTTGCTCCGAGAGCGGAGTGATACAAACGGTGAAGCGGCCCCTGTGCCGAAACTGGGGGAAAAGGCTCTCAGCCAATCAGATTCGAGAACTAGAACTGTTGTAAAACTATTTTTAATATTTTTGGATGCTCATCAAGCTCTTCAGTGTCACATGATCCTTCAGAAATCATTCTAATATGATGATTTGATTCACAGTTATTTATCAATTTTGGAAACCGTTGTGCTGCTTAATATGTTGTGGAACCTGTGATACTTTCAGGATTCAAAAAGTTAAAGGTGCAGTGTGTGAATTTTAGCGGCATCTAGTGGTGAGGTTATGATTACACCTGCTCACCCTCCCTTTCGGCGCACATAGAGAAGCTAGTGGCCAACACAGGACAAACATGTGGTCGCCTGAGACAGCAGAGAGTAGCTAGCGCTCTGTAGAGATTCAGGGTAAGACAAAAACACGGTTTGGCAAAATGGATTCATCTTGTACATGTGTCATGTATATAAACCGCTCATTCTAAGGTAATATATATATATATATATATATATATATATATATGATATGAAGAATCTTTGGGTAGCCTATAATATAACCCAGTTGACTTTATTTTGCTCTCCTCACTCACAGAAATGAACTATAGTGTCCTAAACACACTAGAGGAACATTATATCTGGAATAATGTTTGGTTTGACTGTACACATAACATCAAATATGAAGAAACGAGTCAAAAGAAGATATACACCTTTATTTATTCTCCATTCTGGCTCATTTTGTCTTTTTTTGTACAAATAAAAAGAAGTTTACTCTTTATATAAAGATATATGTAACTAAGGTGTTAAAATACTTGTTTTTGGTTTGAGTTTGACGTAATGGTGCCACCCAGTGGCTGCTGAGAGTACTTTACAAAGCTAGGCATCAGTTCAGTTAGTGGTGAGGGGGCGGGGCCTGGGTACGACTGGCCAATCAGTGCAGTTACAGGTTGGAGGTTGCCGGGCAGGCCTGATCCGAGGAGGAGAAGAAGTCGCTGGCGCTTTCCTCTGAGAGCTGGCCGTACTCGTTGTTGTAGAAGGTCTGGCCTGAGAGTTGGCTGAAGAAGGGCGGCGAGATGTGCTGCCGCTGCTGCTGACAGACGGGGAACTTATGAGCCACTCTGTGCTGCGGCCGGCTGACACACTGCACAGGACAGAGAGAGAGAGAAGTCAGGGGATGAAAACGGATCGCATACACATGATAAACCATCCACTTACGTGTTCAGCATGGCCCCTCGGTGCTTGTGTTCAAACCTCTCCAGCTCATCTGATGCCAGAACCATCCCGCTGTCTGTCTGGCTGTCCTGTAGACACACAAACACACGTATGAAACCTAACAGATCTCAACATCCTCAGCCAATGTGTGCACTTAGTCGCACATGATGTGTCTTGTGTGATGTCATTTCCAGAGGAAGTTCCTCGAAGGTCTTGACTCACGTGACACGAGCTGGAGGCTCCACCATGACGCACTCCAGAGAACGGCACGCAGTTGTAATATCTGTGAATATAGAGCACACCTGACATGATTTATCATTCAAATCTCTGACCCAACATATAAGCATTAGCAAACACTATTCCACCGTCTCATATGTGATGCACAGATTTATAAGGCCTCTAATCTGATCTGATAAATCCTCCAGTCCTTCTGTCGCCTGATTGATAGTTTTTTATCAAGTAAAGGTCTTTAGTGTAATTGTACAAATGTCCTCCGTCAGCTTAACTTTGATATTGTTAGTGATATTTCAGCTGGACTGAAGCGACTGGGGTTCGCTTGATTATCCAGACATCATTTATTAGAAACATCATGAGTATCAAATATGATCATCAGGCGTTTGAGGAAGGTTTATTAGTCAATCATCATTGCATTGCAGTAAAACTAAGCATTTAAAAATATCATCTTACTAAGACATACACTATATTTCCAAAAGTTTTGGGACGCCTGCCTTTATATGCACATGATCCCGTTCTTAATCCGTAGGGTTTAATATGGAGTCGGCCCACCCTTTGCAGCTCTAACAGCTTCAGCTCTTCTGGGAAGGCTTTCCTCAAGGTTTAGGAGTGTGTTTATGGGAATTCTTCTAGAAGCGCATTTGTGATGTTGGACGAGAAGGCCTGGCTCGCAGTCTCCGCCTAATTCATCCCAAAGGTGTTCTATCGGGATGAGGTCAGGACTCCAGTTCCTCCACACCAAACTCGCTCATCCATGTCTTTATGGAGCGACGCTTTGTGCACTGGAGCGCAGTCATGTTGGGACAGGAAGGCCGCCCCCAAACTGATCCCACAAAGTTGGGAGCATGAAATTGTCCAAAATGTCTTGGTGAAGCATTAAGAGTTTCTTTCACTGGAACTAAGGCCAATCCCTGAAAAACAACCCCACCCCATAATCCTCCACCAAACTTTACACTTGGCACAATGCAGTCAGGCAAGTCCTGCTCCTGGCAACCGCCAAACCCAGACTCGTCCATGGGATGGTCAGACAGAGAAGCGTGATTGGTCACTCAATATTTTTGGCTCAGTTTGAGCCTCTGAATAAAATCAATGTCCCTTTAAGACAAATCCTTTCACAGGGCAGCCATCTTTGAAATGCCTATCTCTTTGAATGGGAAAACATAAAATTCTCCAAAACTGTTCGTCAAGCTTACAACTAAATTTCATATTTGAAATCACCAATGAAATCTGACAACAACGGTCTCATACATTTTGTTTCTAAATGCTCAAATCATGAAGAAACACTGACACACTGCCTGCTGTTTCTATAGCAACCGGAGCTTCTAACGGCAGCTGCAGTTCCACGATGACTTTACTAATCAACCATTGGCTCTTTCATTCAGAAGGCGGGGCTTATTCGCCATAGTGGGCGTTGCACTTTCTCCCATTCATAAGTAATTGGAGTGCACTGTCTTCCTATCAGAGGTGGAAAGTAACGAATTACATTTACTCGCGTTACTGTAATTGAGTAGTTTTTCTGTGTACTTCTACTTTTTTAAGTAGTTTTAAAAAGCTGTAATTTTACTTTTACTGAAGTACATTTTGATTGAAGTATTGTACTTCGCTACATTTTAAACCACATCCGTTACTGAGTAAAAATAAATCATTAATGCAAAGGGGAGGAAAAAAACGCGATCCGGAAACGACTATATTGAATAGAGGACGCGGACGCGGAAGAGAACAAGCGCAAATATCAGATGGAGACGAACAACACAGACTTCAGACCCAGCTGAAAGCTAAACGCCGCCGTGAGCCCTGGCCAGGATGGAAACACTTTAGATATTGAAAAAAATAACGTGGTGTTGTCTTGGAGGATATCAAATGTGCACAAAATGTGGATGAAACACATAGCACATGTTGGGACACACATCCCTCTGTGCAGATAAAGGTGTGTTTATAACTTAAGGCCGAATGATTTCTGTGACGCAGAGGGAATCCCGCTATCATGAACATTACCTTTACATTATAACGTAGGATTCACACCATATACACAAACTGATGGATGAACGAATAACTCGAAAGAATAAATCAAATCGCGACATGGTCTGTAAATATTAAAGCACAAAACATTGCTATATGAATATATGATCTGTGAATGAGCTGCTCCGTCTACATACAGGACTCTATTATTCTTAAACATTTTAATGAATTAATGATAAAATTAAGTTGTTAATCTAATTCATAATCATTTATTGAATTTAGTTTATTAGACATGTTTTATATATATATATATATATATATATATATATATATATATATATATGGTTTTAAGTTTGTTATGATAAAGCATTTGTTCAACCAAAAAAGACCAATCATCTTCATTCATTTAACATCATTTTAACTAACCATAATTTAATAATAGGTACAGTTTATTTATTAAATAATTGTTTAATACCGTGATGTTTTCTGAGATTCTATCACAACCCTACAGGGGAGAGTCCCAAGACTTCACTGTTAAAAAGTAACTAAGTAACTTTTTACTCTGAGTACATTTTAAATGAGCTACTTTTTACTTTTACTTGAGTAAATTTTTAGACCAGTAATTTTACTTGTACTTAAGTAAAATTTCATTGAAGTAACAGTACTTTTACTTGAGTAGAATATTTTGTTACTCTTTCCACCTCTGCTTCCTATATATAGTCTTTGATAAAACTGCTCCAGATTCTATATCAGACTAGATATGTCACATGCGTGTCCTGTCTGGTGTGCACATGTGGGTTTTGTTAGTGTGGCCATGTGCTCGTGTCTCTGTTCTGATCACATCCCCTTGTTATCTGGTTATTGGTTTCATTTGCCCCACCTGTGTTCCCTCATTCCCAGCTTGATTCTCCCCTTTATAGACTCCTTGTGTTTGTCGGATCGTTGTCCTGTCTACGTCTCCCGGATCCCCCGTGATTCTGGTTATGGTATGTTTATGGTTTTTGGTGTTGTTTTGATTGTGTTTTACCCCATTGTGGGTTTTTGCTTTCTATTTATGTTTCTTTTGGTTATAATAAATACACCCTTTCTGCACTTGAGTCCTCGCACTAGTTTTCCTTTGTTGAACGTAACAATATGAGCCATAAACGCCTTTTATGCAAACTTTTAAAAAACAACATTTTTTAATACATTTCGTCTGAAGGATCAATTAACTGTTCCAGGCTATTATTTTGTTAGCACTTTATTTTACAGCCCTGTTCCCCATGCACATACTGTGTACTTATTATAGTTATTACAAAAACTGGGTAATAATTATGAGGTGACAAATGCATGCTCAATGATGCTCAAACACATATTAATCCTCAAACCCACTCCTGACTCTAAACTGTTCGCTTCCCTCCTTACACCTGCCCTCACTTCCTCTCGGGTTACCCATTAAACACACACTCCACCCGGTGTCTAACAGTGGAACTACAACAAACTTTAAAATCGAGCATAATGGCTCTTACAAATGAGTTATTAACCCTGAACCTTCCCTTAACCCACGTAGTTCCCTTATATTAACCAGCACTTTCTCCGGTAAGTGCACATACTGTACACAAAGTGCAACCCTTATATCATACATCAGGCTTGACTGGGTTCAGAATGATCTGAGGTGTGTGTGTGTGTGTGTGTGTGTGTGTGTGTGTGTGTGTGTGTGTGTGTGTACTGTGGACAGTGTGTTGCAGGCCAGTCTGATCTCCTCCTGAGACGCTGGTCTAGAGGACGCTTGTGAGAAGCCGTCGTCCTCTGAACTCTGAGACACATTGAATGGGATTTCCTAAAAATAAAAAGAAGCATAACAGATAATGAGCCAAAACATTATGACCTAATATACAGTTGGGGCTAATATGCCGAGGGCATGAACTCTACAAGAGCCTGAATGCCCTGTGTTTGCCTCTGGCAGCAGATCCTTCAACTCCTGTAGGAGGGTGGAGCTGTTTATTCGAATGTATTGGACCAAGTCGGGTGGTCAGGACAACACCTTCATCATGTTCCTCAAACCCTTCCTGAACAGTGTGTGCAGTGTGACAGGGAGTGATGGGAGAAAATGATCCACAAAGAGCTTGAAACCCCTCACTCTGGTGACCCCTGCTGGCCAGGACAGTGTAAATGCAACAAAAACACCTTTCATAAACACATTCAATATGTGATTAAATATCAAGTGTCTGTATAATGTGTTCTTTTATCAGTTTTATCAATTGTTTTGATAGCTAAACAGGCCAATAAGAGACTATCAACTACTATTGTTCATTTTAATTATATTAAAGTCTCATTAAAACGTCTGCACATGTATAAAACTGATCAGAGATCAGGTCCAACCCATAGACACTCATGATTCCTCAGATCATTCTCATCAGTGGAATGAGACCTTATTTATCAACGGTGCGTAGTGAGTGCGTAAGAACAGTTTCACGCAAAGTGTGGGATTTACCAACTTGTACTTATATGTAGAAATGTGTGTAAATATAAGCGCACCTCTGAGCATGCTCACGCAGAGAATCTAGCGGTAAAATAGCGATACTACACATAAAACACATTTAAGAGTTTCACAGAAGGCATTACGCAATCTAAATATGTCCTGCATTTCCTTTCATTATAAAACACTCAATTTATATATATTTAGTCATTTTAAACACGATGCGTAATTGGTTTCAATCCCTATGAAAGACAGCTGTGACAAATGTTGGATGCAATTATTTCCTTGGACCCAACCAACAGTTCCCTTACCGAAATCCTCAACGAGCTGAAATAAAATGGATTTCATGCTATCGCCAAATTCCCAAACATAATTGGAGCCGTAGACTGAGCCCACATCTCCATAAAAGCACCATCAACCAACACATTTAATGATGTAAGTAGAAAAGGGTTTCATTCTGTTAACGTGCAAATCCTTTGTGATGCAAATTTGTTGTTGTTGTTAAACGTCATTGCGTGACTCATTCTGTGTTTGTCCTCCCCACATGAAAAAATACTATAGTCTATTATAGTAAAACAACTCTAGTGAATACTGTAGTGTTTTTGAACCATACTATAGTAAAGATACTACAGTAAATTAATAAAGTGCAGTAAATACAATAATATACTACAATTTACTGTAGTATCTTTACTATAGTATGGTTCAAAAACACTATAGTATTTACTAGAGTAATTTTACTATAATCTACTATAGTATTTTTTCATGTGGGTCTTTTTTGCCATAATTGTGGTGAGGAATAAACACAATCAGGTGATATTTAAAGGGAAGTGTTGTCACCATATATGGTTCATTGGAGGCGTTTCCGAATGCTAATGACCGGGAATGGGAACGAGCATGCTACTTATGCACATGTGGGATTTATCAACAATGACTGCTCGCTCATGTGCGTAAGAACTGTGTGCGCATGTTTGATAAATACAGATTTAGAAACAGTCTAAATTTCAGTCGTACAACGAAATATAGAACCTTTTCTACGCGCTGTTGATAAATGAGGGCCCTGGGATTTTGCAGGTTACTCGACACAGGTAAATTGCACTCGAGGATTTTTTTAAATCAAGTACTCAAATTCAATCGAGGAATTGTGGCAGCAACATTAGTGTCTTCCCAGATCCGGGCCAACATCTGGCATGTGTGGATTCAACGCGTACCAGATGTGGGCCGGATCTGGGACAACACTATGTTGGATGGATGCACAGAATCTCATAATGTCTTTCCTCACCGGTAGACTGTTTTCCTGCAGCAGATCTCCCAAGATCTCCACCAGAGCTGGAAACGTGGGTCTCTCCCTGGGCTCGCCCTGCCAGCAGGCCAACATGATGCCGTATCTGCCAGAACACACATCACACTCAGCGTCTATCACTGTATGACGTCATCAGTCTGATCACACACACACACACACACACACACACAATCAATGCTCACATTTCAGGGGACGCGTTGTCTGGTGACCTCATCCTGGTACCGTCTTTGAGTCGTTTGCAGAAGTCTTCATCGATCTGGATGCCCGGGTATGGAGACGCTCCTGATGGGACAAGGAACGATCAAGAATCCATAGAAGTTTTACATACACTATATTGTCAAAAGTATTGGGACACCTGTGCAAATCCCAGAGTTCAGGTGTTCAATCCCTTCATGGCCACAGGTGTGTAAATCAAGCTCTAGACATGCAGACGCTTCTACACACATTTGTGAAAGAATGGCTCGCTCTCAGGAGCTCAGTGAACTCAAGCGTGGGACCGGGATAGGTTGCCACCTGTGCAATAAGGCCATTCCTGACATTTCCTCACTACTAAATATTCCACGCTCAACTGTTAGTGGGATTATAACAAAGTGGAAGTGATTGGGAACAACAGAAATTCAATCCCAGAGCGGGGTCAGCGCATGCTGAGGGTCACAGAAGTCACCAACTTTCTGCAGAGTCAATCGCTCCAGACCTCCAAACTCCTGTGGCCTTCAGATGAGCTCAGGAACAGTGCGGAGAGAGCTTCATGGAATGGGTTTCCATGGCCGAGCAGCTCATCCAAGCCTTACATCACCAAGAGCAATGCAAAGCGTGGGATGCAGTGGGGTAAAGCACGCCACCACTGGACTCTAGAGCAGTGAGACGTGTTCTCTGAGTGACCAATCACGCTTCTCTGTCTGACCATCCCATGGACGAGTCTGGGTTTGGCGGTTGCCAGGGGAACGGGACTCGCCTGACTGCATTGTGCCAAGTGTAAAGTTTGGTGGAGGGGGATTATGGGATGGGGTTGTTTTTCAGGATTGGCCCCTTAGTTCCAGTGAAAGGAACTCTTAATGCTTCACCAAGACATTTTGGACAATTTCATGCTCCCAATTTTGTGGGATCAGTTTGGGGACGGCCCCTTCCTGTCCCAACATGACTGCGCTCCAGTGCACAAAGCGTCGCTCCATAAAGACACGGATGAGCGAGTTTGGTGTGGAGGAACTGGAGTCCTGACCTCATCCCGATAGAACACCTTTGGGATGAATTAGAGCGGAGACTGCGAGCCAGGCCTTCTCTCCAACATCACAAATGCGCTTCTAGAAGAATTCCCATAAACACACTCCTAAACCTTGAGGAAAGCCTTCCCAGAAGAGCTGAAGCTGTTAGAGCTGCAAAGGGTGGCCCGACTCCATATTAAACCCTACGGATTAAGAACGGGATCATGTGCATATAAAGGCAGGCGTCCCAAAACTTTTGGCAATATAGTCCAGTTGAATAGTGTACGCAGCACAGCTCAAGACTCTCACCCAGAGAGAAAATCTCCCAGAGCAGAACTCCGAACGACCAGACGTCACTCTGACTGGTGTAAACCTTATCGAAGATGCTCTCCGGCGCCATCCACTTCAGAGGCAGTCTGGCCTGCAACACAGAGAACATGCCACCAATCATAGAGCCTGTGAGGGAATACTGTACTCTAGAGCTCATTCCAAGAGTTGAGGGTTTCTCTTACGTTGCCTTTGCGCACGTAGTCGGGGTCTTTGTAGATGTCACGTGCTAAACCAAAGTCACAGATCTTCACCACGTTGCTCTCGGACAGGAGGATGTTGCGGGCCGCCAGGTCTCGATGAATGCACTGCCACAATCACAGCCAAAAGATCAGTGACCCGTTCATTCCTAGAGCGTTTATCTGGACAAACTTTTACGTTGGCTAGACAAAGCCTTGCCTGAAAGTTTTATCATGTAGTATTTCTAGAATTTTTTTAAAGCTCATTGTTATAATTTTTTATTTTGTTGTTAGCATGATTCAACATTTTGCTAGCATGTTTTAACACATTGTTAGCATGTTTTTGCATGTTGTTAAAATGAATTAGCACATTGCTAGCGTGATTTAACATGCTGATAGCATTAATATACATGTTGCTAACATTATTTACAATGCTGATAGCATGATTTAGTATTTTTTCTAACATAAATAAGCACACTGCGAACATGAATTGACACATTGCTACCATGAATTAATGTGTTTATGTATTGAATTGACGCATGAATTTGCATGCTTGCATGTTTTAACTTTTGACTTGTTACTAGCACGGATTATCTTATTAATAGCATGTTTTAACACATTGCTTACATAATTAAGAAAGTAAGCATATTTTAACATATTGCTAACATGATTTAGCATTTTGCTAGCATTAATTAACATGTTTTGCTAGAATGAATTAGCACATTGTTAACATGATTTAACATTTGTTAATATTAATAAGCACGTTGCTAACATGAATTAGCGCATTGCTAACATGAAATGAACATGTTTTAAGACATTGCTAACATGAATTAACACGCTGCTAACATTTAACAAATTAACATGTTACTGGTATGGATTAGTTTGTTAACATGTTTTTATACATTTCTAACATGATTATGTTTGTTAGCATTTACTAAGCTATTTGCTAGGCTTTGCTAGCATAGACACTTGTGGATGAAGTTTTATGATTTATCAGAGAGCTAAAGTTCACTGCCGAATCATAATCCATAATCCGTTAAAGGACTCAGGGGTGGAGCGGGAGGAAGTCATACAGTAATGTACCTTACGAGACGCCAGGAACTCCATCCCTCGTGCGACCTGAAAGCTGTAGCATATCAAGTCCTCTATCGTGAGCGGGGTCTTCCAGAGATCATCCACTGCAGCCGGAAAGAACATACACAGCGCTTTAATACACTAGAGAATTTACATATGAAGGGTTTCAGGAAGATAATTGAATACAAAAGTGTATTCTATTAGCACATTCCTAACATGATTTAGTATTCTGCTAACATGTTTTAACATGTTTGCTAGCATGGATTAGCACATTTCTAACATGATTTATCATGTTTTGCGAGCATGATTAAGCTCATTCTTATCATGAATTAGCATTTTACTGGCATGAATTAGCAGATTTCCTAACATGATTTATCATGTTGCTAGCATTAATTAGCTTGTTGTTATCATGAATTATCATTTTTACTAGCCTGAATTAACACACTTCATAACATGATTTAGCATTCTGCTTACATGTTTTAGCATGTTTGCTAGCATTGATCAGCACATTGTTAACATGATTTATCATGTTTCTAGCATTAATTAGCTTATTGTTGCACATTCCTAACATGATTTAACATTCTGATAACATGATTTATCATGTTGCTATCATGAATTAGCATTTTACTAGCATAAATTAGCACATTCCTAACATGATTTAACATTCTGATAATATGATTTATCATGTTGCTATCATGAATTAGCATTTTACTAGCATGAATTAGCACATTCCTAACATGATTTATCAAGTTGCTATCATGAATTAGCATTTTACTAGCATGAATTAGCACATTCCTAACATGATTTATCATGTTGCTATCATGAATTAGCATTTTACTAGCATGAATTAGCACATTCCTAACATGATTTAACATTCTGATAACATGATTTATCATGTTGCTATCATGAATTAGCATTTTACTTGCATGAATTAACACATTGCTAACATGATTTAACATTCTGATAACATGATTTATCATGTTGCTATCATGAATTAGCATTTTACTTGCATGAATTAGCACATTGCTAACATGATTTAACATTCTGATAACATGATTTATCATGTTGCTATCATGAATTAGCATTTTACTAGCATAAATTAGCACATTCCTAACATGATTTAACATTCTGATGATATGATTTATCAATTTGCTATCATAAATTAGCATTTTACTAGCATGAATTAGCACATTCCTAACATGATTTAGCATACAGTTAACATGATTTATCAAGTTGCTATCATGAATTAGCATTTTACTAGCATGAATTAGCACATTCCTAACATGATTTATCATGTTGCTATCATGAATTAGCATTTTACTAGCATGAATTAGCACATTCCTAACATGATATAACATTCTGATAACATGATTTATCAAGTTGCTGTCATGAATTAACTCATTGTTAGCATTAATCAGCATTTTACTATCATACATTTCTAACATGAATTTTCATTCAGCTAACATGTTTTAGCTTGTTTGCTACCATAAATCAACACATTGCTAACACAAATTAACGCATTGCTAGCATGAATTAACATCTTGGTGTTTTAATGTTGCTATACCATAAGTTAACATGCTGCTAACGTTTTAACACATTGCTTGTATGAATTAACATTAGTAGCATAAATTAGCTTGTTAATGGCATGTTTAACACATTGCTAACATGATTTAACAAGTTAGCATTTTTTAACACATGCTAGTACCTTTTAGCACTTTGCAAGCATGAATAAAAACGTTTGCTAGCATTTGTTTTAACACATTGTTAACATGCATTAGTATGTTTGCTAGCATGTTTTAGCACACATTGCTAGCACAAATTAGCATTGGAGCTAGCACGTTTTATCACATTGCCAACATGTACTAAGCTATTTGCTTGCTTTGTTAGCTACAGACTGTTGGTTGATGTTAAAACATGTTTATAACAGGTTTTAACACATTGCTAGCATTTTTTACCACACTGTTAACATGATTTATGAATAATAATTTTGCTAGTGTAACGGAGGCCAGCTAGTAGTCACTGTGCGAGTATACCTCACTCCTCTGATCTCAAGAGATGCTCTAGCGACTGACACTAGGGCTTGCACCCTTTAGCCTACATGTTAGGCGTTAGACTCTCATGCCGGCAGACCCGGGTTGAGTTCCACTTGGAGCGTGCATGTTCGAACAGGAGGGGTTACACTAGCACGCTGCTAACATAATTTAGCGCAATGTTAACATGTTGCTACTTCCCACTTCTGAAGCCATGAGTACGTCGAAAACATGTAACCCAGGATTATTGTAGCACATTTCAAATCCACCCACAAGCCATTATCCTCATGTGAAAAATGCATCAAATCATCACTGATATACTTAATATACATAAGCGAAACGACAAGCATATTAAGACGTGAGCTGTGTTTAGATATCCGTTGATGTATCTGAATATATCCGCTCTCACCGCGAGACTGCGCTGGCGGGCTGATGCTGGAGGAGGTGGACGGCTCATGTTCACGCTGGCCGGCCTGACCCGCTTCAATCATTCGGCGCACCTGACTCTGGGTTTTAGGAGAGCGATCCTGCAAACACAAGCCCATGTTACACCACATCACATCTGAGCTGTTACTGATTGTGCTGCATATATGACTTTCATTATGTTATAAACGTGAGCGTCTCTCTCACCCTGTATGGTAGGAAAAACTCCCTCTTGGCACGCAGGAAGTTGGAGAGATTTCCATATTTGCAATATTCCACAATAACCATGAGAGGACCTGACAATCAGATTTAACACAGAGGTTTAGAGGGAAGTATGGAAGGATGCAGCAGACAAACAGAGTCCTACTGAGGGACACAACTAAACAATAATGTTCGAAAGGCTGTGGCTATTTTCGCACTAGCTGTTGATTTATTAGGGGTCAAGCACTGAAGCTACGAAGGCGCCTATTGTAATCATTAGCATTCTTATTATTACTATTCCTTCTTCTTCATCTGCTCTTGTGGACCCATAGAACCTCTTGCAGGAAACATATGAAATTTGGCACAAAGATAGAGGACCGTCTGAACTGTCACCATAGCAAATTTGGAGTCTCTAACTCAATCCCTTTAGCGCCACCACCGTCCAAAGTTTGACTTACGTTTGTTACGTTCGTTTCGATTGCACACTGGCATTTTCCGTCATAATATCTTTTTCCGCCATTTTGAAATTTCAGTTTTCAAACCCCCCCCTAGGCCATTGCTCTGATTTTCACAAAAATTTAACAAGATCATCAGACCATGCTGAAAAAACTATGGAATTCAAGTTGATTAAATCAAACCGTTCTTGAAAAACGCGCAAACTAATTAGACGAAGAGCGCACCGAAATGAACGTGAGGCGATATCTCCACAACGCTTTAGTTTAATCTGTCCAAACTTGGTGTGTGTTATGACAACCATGGCCTGAGGCTACCTGAACAGTTTCAGCACAGTGCCACCTAGTGGTCAGGAGATATGAAAAATGTAATTTGCTTATACGTAACTCCTGAACGGTTTGGTCAAAAATCGCAAAACTGGCCTCTTTAGATTTTGATGTAGCATGTTGAGTCAAACAATAGCCAATATCGGCCATTTTGAGGGTCGGCCACTTTGAATTATGTTGTAAAACGATATATTTTATGAATGCATTGGCTTATCGCTACGAAACTCAGTATGGGTCATCATTGACGGTACTCAAAAAGTTTTGGGGTAGTGCCACCTCATAAGTTATAATAAAGCTTCCAAAAATGCTAATAACTTTTTAGCAAATTAGCCTATTGTAATGAAACTGGTCTTAATAGATTTCTTGGGTCATGCTGAGAACATAGATACCAATTTTGCCATAGTCGGCCGGACGTCCTGTCCGCCATTTTGATTTTCTTTAAAAATTTACTTTTTCAAACTCCTCCTAGATCATTTGTCTGATTTTCACCAAAATCCAATCGTATCATCTTCAGACAGTGCCGACAAATATTTATTGCTTTGGTGTCGATAGACAAAACAGTTTTTATAGCAACAAATTTGAGGCATCATGCCAAAACAACTCTGAGGCTGTATCTCTGCAATGCTTTGGCATATCGACACCAAACTTTGCATTTGTCATTGTCACCCCACTCTAACCACACCACATCAATTTGAGATCACCCAACTGGATCACCAAATCCGCATTCAGGAACAAAAGCATCAGTGTTATACTGGTGCATCCATACCGCTGGGTTTGGTACATGCTCCGAGAAGGTTGACCACATTGAGATGGTTTCCAATATGAATGAGGATCTTGAGTTCGGACATCAGTGCTTTGTGTTCGCTGGCTGTGGCTCCCTCTGTCATACACAACAGTTCAGTAAGTGCAAAGTCAAAGTGCATTTCTGTATTCACTGCAGTTTACGGGTAAGACTGAACCTTTCAGCATCTTGACAGCCACTGTGTTTGAAGAGGATTTCTTGTCGTGTCCAAAGATAGAAGCTTCAATCACCTTCCCGAAAGCTCCGTGCCCGAGCACCTTCCCTGCAAACATGGACAAGGGTCATGTGATATCTAAATAACAACTGCAAGTAGTCCTCCAGCTAAGCTTACCATCCCAGGTAACATATTTCATTCACATTCCTAAAGAATTCCTAAACTTGTGACAACCCTAATGTTGAATTAAGACTAATATCTAGGAAACGCTTTACTTCTGGGATACAAGCCATGAGTGTTCTGTATTTGTGCCGAGCTGAATCCTATATCAGAGCTGTTGAAATGAAGGAGAGTACCGAGGCTCAGGCGGTCTCTGGATATCTCCCACTGGCTGGAGTCGAAAGGTATTCACACTGCTCCTCGAGCGCACTTCCCCGGGTCCATGATGATGGATAGATAGCCCGTCTTGATATCAGCTGGGTTCACCTGCAGGACAACATCATAACAATTACCGCTGGATGATCCCGCAGCCTATAAGAGCGCAGAAACTGCTGACTCCACTACTCATGCTGATATGAAGGCATTGTTCATGTAATTGCATATTGTTATTGAAAAGCCTTGCAGACATCAGAGTACACTCCTTGAATTGCAAGCAGTGTGTATCGAGCTGTAAAGCGAAAGACGCTGCACTGACCCGCTTCACATTGCAGAAGATGACGAGGAGAAGCACCCAGAAGAAGATGGCGATGACTCCCGTCCCGATGAGAATCACTATTTCTACATTGGTCTTGTCATCAGAGCCTGGAAGACAAAACATGTTAGTCTATTAAAGCTTAGAACTGAACTGTTTTTCTTGTTATACCTAAAAGATCCAGTGAGCTAAAGTGAGCAAAACTCTTAAAATATATTACCATATTGTTCCGAATATAAGACAACCCTGATTATAAAGACGAATTCATACTGCATGTTTTTCATATTTTAATCTTTGCATTGAAAGTATGGTAAATACTGGTAAAATGTACGAACGATCACATTTAAAAACACAAAAAACGCTGTATTCTGCTGCCAGGCCAGTAGATGGCGATGTGACTTTGTAAAGAAACGCAATGTTGTTTAGACGCTATCGTTTTCAAAAGTTTGCGTTTTCATGCCCCCAAACGCTGTTGTCATGTAAATGAACGGACATAAAAAGTTTCAGGTTTTAGTTGAAAACAGTGTGTTGTGTAAACGCCCCATTAGTTAGGGTAGAGTTAGGGTCGTAGTACTTAAAATTAGCTTCGGGATATTTAAGAATAGAAGTGAAAGCCCCCACCATCATATAACACAAAAGTGTGTGTGCATGTGTGTGTTAGTCTGAGTATGAGCTTGTACCTACTTTTTGTGTTCTACTAAATAACTTGAAGTGTATACTACGGCGCCACCTAGTGCACGAGAGAGAGGTTCTCACCGATGACGGACACCGTGGTGGGGGACTGAATGCAGCCCCTCTGGTTGCAGGCGGTGCAGATGTACAGACCGGCGTCTTCCTCTCGCACTCGCTGAATGCTGAGAGTCCGATTAGAGTCCTGAAGGAGGATCCCTGTACACATCCACACAACGGTCAAACACACAATCTGACAGCCTGAAAGCTGTGGCTTTTCTTACAGATTTCTGTAAGAACTGTACGTTCTGTAAGAATCCATCATGGTTTAGAGCCTGTGATAGTCATCAATCATCAACACCTTCAGAAAACAACAGAGAAGTGTCCGTTTTTAGCCGTATATGCCCCTGAACTGGTCCAACAAGAAACAGTGTACACAATTAAATTATAAACAGCAGGCCAAAAATGTGAATGAGCGAGTTATTTTCGCATATGGATTGTCCCTATTAAAAATAAAGGGGGTTTTGATGCCGCAGAAGAACCATATTTGACCGTTTAAAGAACCTTTTCCCCACTATAAATGGCTTGAAACGTTTGTGATCAACTCTTAATCTGTCTAAACTCTTAATCCACCAACTTTTCTGTCTTCGGTTATTTGTCGACTGACTCAAAATCAAATCCAAGAGTCGCCTGCCACAATTTAAAGCGGTCATGAACTGAGAAGTCAAATTTTCCCTGAGCTTTTGACATATAAGAGGTCATCATACTGTAAGAATATCCTGTACATTTCAGAACTGAAAACGTCCTTGTTAATCCAAAAACAGCTTTTATTGTAACCAAGCCGATAATAGAGCGCCTCTGCAGAAGAAGATTAACGCCTACTTCATCATCGCAGCTTTGGCTCCGCCCACTGGAGTGTTAGTGAGATGACAAGGACAGACGAACGGACTACAAATAACATTCCCTTCCAACGGATCCTAATGCTAGGAATGAGCTAATTTATCTTCAACAATGTGAATGTCTCAGTTGAGCATTATTTATTTGTATTTACAATACTTTTACAACATGGTAATGCCACAACATGTGAGTAACCGTGTTCATTCTAATGCCTGATCTGAGACCAGTGAATTCTGATATGATTCATGCACAGTCAGATGTTCTTTGTGACTTTGTGTCCAGTGACTAAACACTCAACTTCACATTGTTTCTCTTAGTAGGATGAAAATAATATGTTATTTAAACTGAGATTAAATTGTATATAGAACAAGATCAAAGAATACTCCCTTTTAAATCGCTGGAGCTGTCAATCAAACAGAGCAAGTTTATCAGTGACTCAGTTCTGGACTCACGCCAAAATTCCCATTATAATTAACACTTTTCACGATTGGTTAATCTTTAGAGCTGTAATAGTAAAATAAAGAGTTTCATGTTTTCATGTGATACTAGCTATTTTATTTGCAAATCACAGCAGTGGGCGTTTACACTGAAGTCTCAATGTGGCCAATCACAGCAGTGGGCGTTTACACTGAAGTCTCACTGAGGCCAATCACAGCAGTGGGCGTTTACAGTGAAGTCTAACAGCGGCCAATCACAGCAGTGGGCATTTACACTGAAGTCTCAATGTGGCCAATCACAGCAGTGGGCGTTTACACTGAAGTCTCACAGCAGCCAATCACAGCAGTGGGCATTTACACTGAAGTCTTACATCAGCCAATCACAGCAGTGGGCGTTTACAATGAAGTCTAACAGCGGCCAATCACAGCAGTGGGCGTTTACACTGAAGTCTCACAGCAGCCAATCACAGCAGTGGGCGTTTACACTGAAGTCTTACTGTAGCCAATCAAAGCAGTGGGCGTTTACACTGAAGTCTCACAGCAGCCAATCACAGCTGTGGGCATTTACACTGAAGTCTCACAGCAGCCAATCACAGCAGTGGGCGTTTACACTGAAGTCTCACAGCAGCCAATCACAGCAGTGGGCGTTTACACTGAAGTCTTACTGTAGCCAATCAAAGCAGTGGGCGTTTACACTGAAGTCTCACAGCAGCCAATCACAGCTGTGGGCGTTTACACTGAAGTCTCAGCAGCCAATCACAGCAGTGGGCGTTTACACTGAAGTCTCAGCAGCCAATCACAGCAGTGGGCATTTACACTGAAGTCTCAGCAGCCAATCACAGCAGTGGGCGTTTACACTGAAGTCTTACTGTAGCCAATCACAGCAGTGGGCGTTTACACTGAAGTCTCACAGCAGCCAATCACAGCAGTGGGCGTTTACACTGAAGTCTTACTGTAGCCAATCACAGCAGTGGGCGTTTACACTGAAGTCTCAGCAGCCAATCACAGCAGTGGGCATTTACACTGAAGTCTCAGCAGCCAATCACAGCAGTGGGCGTTTACACTGAAGTCTCACAGCAGCCAATCACAGCAGTGGGCGTTTACACTGAAGTCTCACAGCAGCCAATCAAAGCAGATTTTATCACAATATAATCCTCATTATAATGGACCTCACATAAGATGTAATTTTAATGTCACATATACTATTAATAGTCATAATAATTGAGTTCAGGTTTAACATGACAATGGTGTTTAACTACATGTTCATGATCGTCTCTTCTGCAGCACAGAAGTCATCTGCTCTCTGTGAATGTGCGAGACTAGATTCAGAAGCGTATGGATTGATTTCACAATCTCTACAAACGCCTGTGCTTTAGCTACGGATTGACATTCCAGTCACACACTCCTGCTAATAGCTAACTCTTGAACTCAGTCTGCTCCCGATATAATATCCTCCCCGTAACACCTTTCCACAAACCGTACACGCACCGCATGTGAATTCACTTACAGCCCATTATCAGCCCACAGACACATCCCCAGAGCTGTGTGTATCCAGCGGCCCACCCAGACCTCCGGCACATTAGCGTCAATGCATTACTTTAAATCAGTGTGTGTGAGAGAGAGTGTGTTAGTGTGTGTGAGAGAGAGTGTGTTAGTGTGTGTGAGAGAGAGTGTGTTAGTGTGTGTGAGAGAGAGTGTGTTAGTGTGTGTGAGAGAGAGTGTGTTAGTGTGTGTGAGAGAGAGTGTGTTAGTGTGTGTGAGGTGTTAGTGTGTGTGTGAGAGAGAGTGTGTTAGTGTGTGTGAGAGAGAGAGTGTGTGTGAGAGAGAGTGTGTTAGTGTGTGTGAGAGAGAGAGCGTGTTAGTGTGTGTGAGAGAGAGTGTGTTAGTGTGTGTGAGAGAGAGTGTGTTAGTGTGTGTGAGAGAGAGAGCGTGTTAGTGTGTGTGAGAGAGATTGTGTTAGTGTGTGTGAGAGAGAGTGTGTTAGTGTGTGTGAGAGAGAGTGTGTTAGTGTGTGTGAGAGAGAGTGTGTTAGTGTGTGTGAGAGAGAGTGTGTTAGTGTGTGTGAGAGAGAGAGTGTGTTAGTGTGTGTGTGAGAGAGAGTGTGTGTTCCTATTCAAATGTGCTAAGCTAGAGGGCATTGCTGTGGTGCGTATAATGTAATCTGTAATGGGATTGTTTGGGAATAGTACATTTATGTTAATCTGAAGGAGGGCTGAACAACATGCGGAGAAATGGAAAATAGTGAACATGCTGTACCAAATTCACAATTACAACCCCAAATCAGAAAAAGTTGGGACAGTATGGAAAACGCAAGGAAGTAGTGATTTCTAAATTTACTTTGACTTGTATTTCATTGCAGACAATATGAACACAAAATATTTCATGTTTTGTCTGGTCAACTTCATGTCATTTGTAAATATGCATCCTTTCCTGTCATTCAGACCTGCAACACATTTAAAAAAAAGTTGGGACAGGAGCAATTTAGGGCTAGTAATGAGGTAAAATGGTTAAATAATGATGTGATTTGAAACAGGTGATTGTAATTATGATTTGGTACAAAAGCAGCATCCAAGAAAGGTCTAATCCTTTAGGAGCAAAGATGAGCAGAGGATCTCCAGTTTGCCAACAAATACGTGAGAAAATTATTGAAATGTTTAAAAACAATGTTCCTCAAAGAAAGATAGGATGAGATTTGGATATTTCACATTCAACAGTGCATAACATAATTAAAAGATTCAAGGAATCTGGAGGAATTTCAGTGCGTAAAGGACAAGGGCGCAAGCCTAAACTGAACAACCGTAATCTCCGATCCCTCAGGCGGCACTGCGTCAAGAATCGTCATTCATCTATAAGCGATATCACCACATGGGCTCAGGACTACTTAAGCAAACCTTTGTCAAGTACCACAATACGTAGTTACATCCACAAATGGCAGTTAAAACTGTGCCAAAAGGAAGCCCTATGTTAACAGTGTCCAGAAGCACTGTCGACTTCTCTGGGCTCGGAGGCATCTGGGATGGACCATCACACAGTGGAAACGTGTACTGTGGTCAGATGAATCAGTATTCCAGGTATTTTTGGGAGGAATGGACGCCGTGTGCTCCGGACCAAAGAAGAAAAGGATCATCCAGACTGTTACCAGCAACAAGTCCAAAAGCCAGGGTCTGTCATGGTATGGGGTTGTGTCAGTGCCCTTGGCAAAGGTAACTTGCACGTCTGTGAAGGCACCATTAATGCTGAAAAGTACATAGAGATTATGGAGCATAATATGTTGCCTTCAAGAAGACATCTTTTCCAGGGACGTCCATGCATATTTCAACAAGACAATGCAAAAGCACATTCTGCACACATTACAAAGTCCTGGCTGCGGAGGAAGAGGGTCCGGGTCCTTGACTGGCCCGCCTGCAGTCCCGACCCGTCTCCAATAGAGAATGTGTGGTAGACCCCGTACTGTTGCCCACCTTAAGACTTGTTTGCAGGAACAATGGGACAAAATTACACCTGAAACACTTCATCACTTGGTGTCTTCAGTCCCTAAACGTCTTTTAAGTGTTGTGAAAAGGAATGGCAACATTACAAAGTGGTAAATGCTTTACTGTCCCAACTTTTTTTGAAATGTGTTGCAGGTCTGAATGACAGGAAAGGATGCATATTTACAAATAACATGAAGTTGACCAGACAAAACATGAAACATTTTTTGTTCATATTGTCTGCGATGAAATACAAGTCAAAGTAAATTTAGAAATCACTTCTTTTTTTATTTATTTGCGTTTTCCAATACGGTCCCAACTTTTTCTGATTTGGGGTTGTACATATCGTGATAAATATGTTTTTTGCTCGTTCCCCTTTATAGGCGTCTCTACTACTGTGTACATACAGAAAAACATTTTTTTTTTTATAATGATTGTGTTGTGAAACACTTGTGCTGCTATTGATAAGGATACATGTATGGTCAGGTTTGGTGGGATGGGAATAAGGGTGATCCGCTTTGATTGATGGTCTCTATAAAGGCAGCTCAAATTTGATATATGAAATATTTTGTTTAAAGATGTAATAACGAAGACAAATACACTTTTTTAGACAATAAGCTGTTTTGAAGATAGGCTATATGAAAATGTAATGTTTTAAAAAAAATTAAAATTTATTTTAATATACATGTTACTTGCATTGTATTTCAAAATCATCACTTAAAAACAACTAGAAAAATGCATCAGCGCATTGAGAGCTTGTCAAGATGATGGACGGGTCATGTTTGATTCACCCTCAAAAACCATTAAACAAATCACACACGGTGAAAGGTTATATACGCCACACTATATATACAGATTCACCTGCAGGATAAACATGGTTTGTGTCGAATAAACTGTTGATAGTGCAACGAATGACATTTAAACCGCCAAAATACAAGAGGCTTTGTTCACACAGCATCGCCAGGCCTGCTTTGAGTGCTATGTTATACAAAATTTGCTTGTGGAAGATCGAAAAACACATCTGATAATCAGGGACTTCAAAACGAACATTCCCTGATAGTTTCCTCACCCCATCTCATCCAGGATGTCCATGTCTTTCTTTCTTCAGTGGAAACGAAATGAAGTTTTTTGAGGAAAACATTCCAGGATTTTTCTGCTCATAATGGACTTCAATGGGAACCAACGGCTGACGGCCCAAATCACTGCACTTTCAGAGGAAGGGCTTCACGATCCCAGATGAGGAGTAGATCAAGACTAAAAATAAACATTTATATACTTTATAACCTCAATTGCTCATTTTGCGCTGCTCTGCGACATACCACGGATTGAGCAATCCCATGGGAAAGGTCACGCTAGACGTAGGTGGAAGCACCGCCCCCGTGTTTACAAAGCACTCGTGTGAAGATGAATGCAAACATCCTTTAGCAAAAAAGGTAAAACAACGATGTCGGACGATTTTGAAGTTGGAAATGTATAAAGGCCGTTTGTATTCGCTTGGGTCGGTACTTCCGCATACGTCTAGAGAGACCTTTCCCATGGGATTACGCAATCCGTGGTGTGTCGCAGAGCAGCGCAAGATGAGCCATTGAGGTTATAAAGTATATAAATGTTTATTTTTAGTCTGGATCAGACCCTATTCCCCTGGGATCGGTCAGAGCCTCTGAAACTGCATTGATTTGGACCTTCAGCCGTTCTTTCCCATTGAAGTCCATTATGAGGAGAAAAATCCTGGAATGTCACAACTTTTCATTTTCCGTTATCTTAGTACACGATGTAACTATACACATCACAACATGTAAATAGGAAAATGTTGGCGTTATTTAGTCTCTTATTGCTGTTTGAGAATGGTATGTATGGACTTATCTAACTCTGGGGGATACAGTGAACACACTGAAGTCCCAAACAGTCTTAAAGCTACACTGTGTGATATTTTCCCCCATCTAGCGGTGAAAAGGTATATGACCATCCAGTGAATATTAGTTTCTGTTCCTCTCAATTCCGATTTCGTTTTAACTCCTACGGTGGCTGATTTAGTCCAAGATTAATATGGCTTCCAGTTCGATCAAGTGATGAGGTTACTTTAGAAAACTATTATAATTTGCAGTTATTTAATTTGTCAGTTAACATGTAGGTTATGACATCTATGTAAAATGAATAATAGTTTTACCTTTTCATTATTTTTTAGCATTTCATTGCTAACATCAGCGATCAGGTTCCCAGATGAATGCGAGCTAATCTTAGTAAAGTAACTTTTATCGGTGCTATCGTTATTCTGTATATTGTACGACATCACTAGCGTAAGGCAAAGTTTACATTGTAGGCTATATCAGTCTCAAGCAATCCCCCTCTTCACATTCGACACGGTGCCATCGAGTGTTAAAACACCAAAGGCGAAGCTTGAATTTACGGGAATGTCCCTCTTTGGCTACTGTACTTTCAAGATGGAGGGACAACATGGCGACGCGCATTCGAACCCCTCACCCGTATGTATTTTCAATGGCATATTATACACTTACGAGAATACTTTATTACTTGAAAGAAGTAAATATACATTAATGAGCACATATATTTTTGAAAGAACTAAGTGTTTTTAGCTAAGAATAAACTAAAAAAGTTACACAGTGTAGCTTTAAGATCGAGTTCAGTTGGTTTGTGCTGTGTGTGTGAGTTGTTGATAAATGACAACTAAAACTGCTTCAGTTCATTCACCGGTCTGGTGTCTGAAGGCGTTACTGCATCGACAGCAACCCTACAGCAATGACAGCAGGACACTAGAGCTCTTTCCTAAAAGCACAAACTCAATGTCCAAATCAGCCAGATCAGTGATGGACATAAAACACAGTCTGTTGCTAAACTGCAGGGCGTGCTCGATAATAAAAAGAGTTATTAAAACGGTATCAAGACCCAAAAGTGATGCTGTCCTATCTGCTGGAGATGGGATTTCGCCCTCTGTTTCATTTCCACTGCTTCTGTTACACTTTTGCGGGAACCAATCACAAACCAGCTTATCCACCTGGCGCGCTATTGGTGGGTTTAACACGATGACGGATAGAGAAGCGATGGGTCGTTCCGTTGATCACGAGGCAGTGATCAAAGTCACATCTGAAAAATCCTCTTCAAGTTGGTTCTATTGACGGAAAGGTTTTCAGGCGTGACTTTTTACTGCGCCGAGTCGAAGTACCGTATATACCCGAATATAAGATGTCCCTGAATATAAGACAACCCTCCAATTTTCCTAGATTTTTGTGGGAAAAATATGGTTTTCAACAGAAAATTATTTTATTTGAAAATTCTACAGATAATTCATTGGAAAAAACATTTTTAACACCATTCATTAAATACTTGGATTAATTTGTCACAAAATAAAGTGCACTCTGTCAATGAGTTCAGAAATGAGTGACAAAAATGAATAACCTTTTTACAAAAATACAATAATTATGTATGTATGTAATTGTGGTGTGAAGACAGATAGAAAATACTGCTTTTAATCAAACACATCTGACATTAAAGTCTTGAAACAAACCAAACTGTGAGGTTGCAGTGAGAACAGCAGAGCAGACGGGCCTTTACTGATGATTTCACTCATAACAGCGAGTGTGTTTACATGCACGCTCTTCATGCATAATAATCCGACAGTGAACATGCTCATGTAAACGCGGTAACCCGTTTTCTTTTATCGGAGTAAGGTCATAAACGGCTTAAGTGTAAACCGGTCGGGACAGGGAGTTGTAATGTAAATGCATCCAGACAGAGCGAGCCAGTGTTTTGAATGAAATAATGACATATATCACAAACGCAGACTCTTTTAAGAGCCAGGAACCAGCTGGCATTTTAACATTGAGTCACTGTTGAATCAACGTCAGGTGAACCATAATATCCGGTGGATAACCGTTGAATTTTGTTTAGATTTTGCAAATATTTTCAACTATCCATCCATCCATCCATCCATCAATCAATCCATCCATCCATCCATCCATCTAGCCAGTCAACAAAATGTTTATGGTTGTAGTCATGGTTGTAAAAATGACATACAGCTCAGAAATTGTTGATATTCCTATGTTGAATCTGTGGTGAATTAACAACACCCCTTCAACTATTTGGTGTCCAACGTTGTTTTGACGTTGAATTAATGTTTTTTCATAAACTGACATTATTTCAACCACTTTTAAACGTTTAATGTCGGTACAATGCCAGCTGGGCGTGTTCTCATCTCATGCAGCAGAAGAAGAGGTTCAGTCAAACGCTGCATCTGTAACTGCATGAGGGTAAGATGAGCCGTTAATCTCCCGCTGACACGGTGCACGCTTTACATCACAACTGACGGAACATCTGGGATACTCCGAGTCAGATCCGGACATTATTATTTCTGATGTCACTACAAGGAAATAACCCGGTTTATTAATAAAGTCATGTAAACGCGGTTTGCTTGCGTTGTCAGGTTAATGGTTTGCATGTAAACGGGGAAAACTGGTTATTTCAATAAGCTGATATTTGTGAGTTATTAGTGTACTGGTGTGCATGTAAACTGTCAATAATTACATAGTGTTGGCGCCCTCTACCGTTTCCCTCTGCTTTCTCCCTTTCCCCCCGTGATTTGGTTTATATCGCGAATATAAGACGACCCCCCCTTTTTTCAGCCTATTTTTAGGACACAAACCTCGTCTTATATACGGGTTAGGGTTGGGGTTAGGGTTATAGTTTTATTTTGTGTGACCATATTTGTTGGTTCAACTATTCATGTAACTGTATTTAAATAGGGAAAACGTGGAGGTGTTTGGTCGCTTCTAACTCGATCTCTGTTTGGTACCGAATGAATGAACTGGGCTGAGTGGGCTAAGCTAAGTGCTATCACTGCGCGTCAGAGCGATTAAGTGCACGCACTGAGACGAGAGAGGTATGGATCAACTCGTCTTAGGTAAGGGAATAACATTTAATTTGGAAAAACGGTGGAGTATTCCTTTAAGTGCAAACAATAATGATAATCAAATTGCTCAATATTCAAAGTGCAAATAGAGACCAAATTTTTTCTTCAAGCATGATACAGAGCTAAAAGATGGTTCCAACTAGATAGTTTTCATATTGGGAGAAATGTGCATGCCTCAGGGAGTGTCGTTCAAACAGCGGTGACGTATTACAATTGCGATTGAATGCGTGCCGTTTACTTTCACTTTCAATTTCGCCATCGTGTGAATATGACCCGAGACAGCTTTTCACCTCGACGAGAAATCTCGTCACAGTTTAGTCTCGCGAGATCTCGTCACACCCCTAGTTGAAGGACTATCCAGTTGCGTACGGAGTCATTTGAACTATGCCCGTTGATCTCGCCTCTTGTGCAGTAGAAAATACACAGCAGACTCACTAATGTTCAATCTTAAACTGAGCTTGGTCTGGTGATAGCCAGGGGGTGTTTTGTTTAGACCAGTGCGAAAATCGAATTTTTTTTGTTAAAAGACAGATGGAAAATAAGCTAATGTGCATTGTAAAAAAATCATAGCACTTCGGATAATAAGGAAGCCTTGTTTATCGAGCAGATAAAAAGACTGTAATTTATCATTTTTTGACTCTTCAAATGACATTTAAAGTCTGGTTAATGGATAACATGTTATGTTGTAAAATCCATGTCCATTTTTAATATTATTTTAATATTTATGCAAACAAAAAGTGCATAATACTGCTAACTTTATTTGTTTTATGTGTATTTACAGTATAATATACAACATAGTATTTTCCATAAAGACCTGTATCTGATTCTGTTCTTTTCTTTGACATTATAAGGCGATGTATTTAGGCCTAAAAAACTCTTTCAGGTGTAAAACAGTTAATATGAGAATTATGATTACATAATTTAAGTCAGTAGCTCTCGTCCACTTTAATTTTTTAAAAGTAGCTCTCAAATGAAAAACGATTGGAGACCCCTGGTATATTGGATCCGTGCATTGGCTCTTAAAGCAACAGGAGCCTAATAAACCTGACATTAATGATACACAAGACGACGAGAAAATCACTCACTGCTCTTAAGCAGATTTAGATTAGAAGGCTTCAAATTGTGGAATACGTTACAATATTGCATTACTTAGTTACTTTTTTAAAAAGTAATGCGTTACTTTTTCTCAGGGCTGGGCTTGTTTGTTTTTTAATTGCTAATTTAATGATACTAAAGGCCGTTTTACACAAAAAAGTGAAATGACACAGAAGACGAAAGTTCAACACTGTTATTTCAGCAGAAACACACATGTGATGTTTTATCTAAAGTCATTTTTGCACCAAAAATCCTGACCGGAGCACCCTTACATGGGCAGGTTTAAGAGGCAACAGTGTAATTATAGAAACACAATAAGTGCATTGCATCAAATGATGAATTTAAACATCAGCACACAGTAGTTAAAGAAGACACCTAGTATAAAGTGCCCTAATCAGAGTGCTGAAGGGCCGCCTGGCTACCGGACTAACCTGATATCTGATGGAGGGATTGGTTATCTTTGGACCAGGACAGCTGTGGAGAGGGTGTGCCCTCCACATCACACTCCATCTGCAGCGACTCGCTCACATTCACCGTCTGATTGGTGGGGTTGTGGCGGTATCGTGGAGCCTCCAGTGCTGGGACAGAGAGAGAGAATTGGTTAGGTGTTCTGATACAGCAGTGACAGCCACATCTATAGACATAATGGCCATTTATAGTTCCCACATGATTAAAAGAGGCAAGGCAGCTTCGTAATTACTCTGATGTGAGCATCCAAAGGACACTAGACTATCCCAGAGGAATGATATAGAGCAGGCAGGGGGGGCGCTAGCAATTTTGTGCCCTATGAAAGAATATGAGGTTCCGCACCAAACAAGCCAACCTAACTATCCAAAATCTAAAATATCATTTACATAATATATTAGCCTATTCTCCATCCTATCTTTTTTTTCATTTAAAATCATACATTTCTATAGAGAAATAGGTCATGTCTGTGAGGCAAGAGTTTGGGTTCACTCATGAGATGCACTCTAGTTCTGCAATGCAAGTGATCGCGCCCGGCGCCCCATGTCATGATTATTGTCTGCTATATTTGCTATATTCTTATTAAAACCAGGCAATTAGCTGATGAAACATTGATTAAAATTAAGATACAATTTATACAAAACGAAATTCACTTTAAAGAAAGGCTTTCTACTAAACAAAACTTAATAAAGTGGTCAAAATCATGTCTCCCAGCATATTACGCATCTTATGATGTGTCCTCATGCTGTTCACTTTATTATAATATTCAAACATAAATATGAAACTAAATACCTTTTCTTAATGGCTACAACAAGTATAGTAGCCTATAGTTCAGGGAATTTGAGCCAGAAATGAAGAAATAAGCCATAATTTTTTTCTCTGATTAGGTTTTGGAAGTTAGTCCCTGGCTGCAGATTCTGCACTGTGTGCCATCTAGATTTGAGCAGTGAACGAGCGTCACCTTTGACTGGGATGTACTTGCGGTGGCAGTGTTTCTCCCCAGTGCGCCGGTTCTGCACCTCACACACGTAGTTCCCCTCGTCCTGCAGCTTGATGCTGGTAATGGTGAGCTCCAGGACCCAGTTGTTGCTGGCGGTCTGGAAGGACAGTTTCCCTCCCAGAGACTCGGCGTACTGGTGCAGACTCTTGCAGTCCAGCTCCGGAGGAACAGCCTGCGGGTCCAGACGGTACCAGCGCAGGTTCTCGTAGGTGTAGTTATCTGCGTTACACTTCAGCTGCACCAGATCCTGCTCCAGAGGATCCTCAGAGGGCTCCATATCTATCCCGAAACCTTCTGGGATAGCTAAATAGGAAAGAGATGTACATAAACAATGGCACACCTCTGCTGGATTAACCACACAATTTGAGGTTTCATTCATGTTTGTGTCTGTGCCATAGACTGCAAAAAGATTCAAGATCCAATAAAAATGTATTCAATTACAAAACATGGATGACGCATCTCCACTTCTATCCATTGTGGACAAATGAAGCCAAAATATCCCAGAAACGGTTGTTGCCGTTCAGATAAGGTCCCGCCCACAGACTCAATCGCAAGCACAGCTGTCAATCATGATGTCACACCCCATTTCCAAACTTATTGGACAAACGAACACTTGAACATATGTCAGGGTCATGAGAACTACCTAAAATGGCAGAAACCATCTTTGGAAAAAAATTTATTTGAAGTGAAATTGTTTTTTTTTGTGGCTCACGCCCCGTTCGATTACATGAGGGGGCGGAGTTTATAAGCTATACTGTATCCAGCCACCAGGGGACGACCAACACACGACACACTTTGCTACACTTTCAGGACGGTCTGTGCACTGTAAAAAATTTATTGTAATTTTAACAGTAAAAGACGGTAAAAATGCTACAGTAAAACGTTCATTACCGGCTAGATTCACTTACTCTACTGTATGATGAAAACTGTACTAGATCTAATGGAACATTTCATGCAGTTTACAGTAAAATACTGGTAAACGTGCAGTTTTACAGTAAAATACTGATAAATGTGCAGTTTTACAGTAAAATACTGGTAAATGTGCAGTTTTACAGTAAAATGCTGATAAACGTGCAGTTTTACAGTAAAATGCTGGTAAATGTGCAGTTTTACAGTAAAATGCTGATAAATGTGCAGTTTTACAGTTTTACAGTAAAATGCTGATAAATGTGCAGTTTTACAGTAAAATACTGGTAAAAGTGCAGTTTTACAGTAAAATACTGGTAAACGTGCAGTTTTACAGTAAAATACTGGTAAATGTGCAGTTTTACAGTAAAATACTGGTAAATGTGCAGTTTTACAGTAAAATACTGGTAAATGTGCAGTTTTACAGTAAAATGCTGATAAATGTGCAGTTTTACAGTAAAATGCTGGTAAATGTGCAGTTTTACAGTAAAATGCTGATAAATGTGCAGTTTTACAGTAAAATACTGGTAAATGTGCAGTTTTACAGTAAAATAGCCTAAACTTAAGTCTTGTCTGTGAAACCGGGGCCAAACGTAGTAAACAGATGCGTTTATTTTCATTTTTTTATTACCTTGTAATGTCACTCTTCACAAAAACTCTTCTACGCAAATCTCGTAGGTGACCTATTTTGATCTCATAAAGGTGAATTCTCACCTAAAGGTGAGGAGTTTGCATCTATGAATATAAATGTTTCATAGCTTTTGTGATCCAAACTGCTTTGTGTTGGTGAAACTCACTGGTTACGTAGAAATATATCAATCGTTCATCTCTTCCCACTTTGTTCTCCGCGAGCACTTGTACATGGCCGACACGTTGGCGATCTGAATAACCACGCGCCGACCGTCTGTGGAAACAGCAGAAACCCTTTCAAATAAAGGGTTATCTTCATCTGGGTCACAGCAAACCTGTACAACACTCACAAGACTGTGAAAACTGTGAAAAATCGATGGGGATTAACAGAAGAAATGTGGATAACTCCCAGGGTCACACACAGGAAGTGACCTCACAGGTGTGACAGGAAACAGGAAGTGAGTGCTGTGTTAATGTGTGTTTATTCCCCCTCCATCCAGGAAGCAAGAACTGGACGATGGGTTTAAATATTGTGGAAACTGTAACGCATTCACCTCCCTCGGATATAAAAACGCCCCGGGGTTCAGGCTGCGGGCGCATGGTTCAGACATTTATGGGAAACCTTCAGGAAATAAGAATAATACAAACAGGAAGTGAAACCTTTTCTTTTCCATCCACCATCTCAGTCAGAGTCTCGATACTCTCGATGGGATTGACAGCCTGTTCGGGATCCAGATCGATCCAGTTCTGACAGATGGGAATCTTGTCTCGCTGGCCCCGTCGACCCCTGTGAAGATGTAAACAAAGCGGTCAGGAACATCATAGGATGTCTGTGTCACCTCATTCATAAACTCCCTAACGTGTGTGTGTGTGTGTGTGTGTGGGGGGGGGTAATCAGGATGCAGGACAGGTCCCACACCAGGAAGAGCTTGGAGATGGGTCTGCCTTCCTGTGTGTGATGAAAGCCAATTGAAGACACACACACACACACACACACACACACACATGAGTGTGTGAGCCTTTAAATCATTTCAAAGAAGCAACACAATGGATCAGATGCAAACCCATCTTAGGGTCTGACTCAAGGGTTGGCCATTATGAAAAATCATAATTTTACCCAATTTGTGTGTGCGCTCCTTTGATGTAACACTTCAACAATGAACGGAAATCGCCAATTGCCAGATACAAACACTTAATGAACAACACGTCATATGGTCATGTGACCTTTCTCTAAATGTGCAGTTTTTCTGGGATTGCCTTCTCTGCCGTCTTACATTCATTAATTTAGCAGACGCTTTTATCCAAATTGACTTTAAAAAAAAGGAATACAACGAGTTATTCATGTTAAAGTCAGCATGAAAGGAAGTCACGCTGGTCTTTCTTCTCTATCGTGCCGTATATCGAGTGAATCGCTTCTCAAACAAGAACAGATGTGGGCGGGGCTTGATTGTGTCTGTGGGGAGCTGATTGGTTGGTGGTGGTTTGCTATTGGCTGATCTCATGTGAGTGACAGGTTGCCCCGCCCTCATCATAATGAGAAGAGATAGTTATTCTGATTCAAGGAACAATAATGATGTGCATCGATAAATAATTTATATTAAATATTGCAGCTTTCCATAAAAGATTTTTGTCCGTTTTTGATTTCATGGTGACTCTCCGGTCTTCAATCTGTTAGAGAGCCCATCCTAACATCTATAAGGCATCGGCCTTTTATAAACACACAACTATTCACATTATGTTATAAATCTAAAATGAGTTTCAGTTACATTATTATATATATATTGTTCTACTCACTGTTGTAATGAATTGTTACGTGTATTATTTGCATGTTTGCTTAATTTTAATCTATTTATTTTCTTTCTTTATTTTAATCTAATTTAATACTGATTTGTATTTATTTATTTAGATCTGTATTTATTGCTTAACTCAATTATATTCCTGTCCCTTATCTTGCGTCCCCCTGGGGGTCCCCGGGCCCCTGTTTGAAAACCCCTGCTATATGCATTTAATTAAAGATTACTATAACAATAGCTACATTATCATTCACACCAATGCACACAAATGTTCTGTTTACTACAATCTTGTCGCTGTAAATGCTTGAGTGGATTCTGATTGGCTGTCAGTGTCAGCTCTGGTGTGGATTTCTCCGTTCTCTTGGAATTAGCGCGATTATTAAAACTATAGTATAGCAATCCTCATTAGTGTTAGTGTGCCTTGCTGAGTCCTGGTTTGAGTGAGATCCGGACTCCTCTAGAAGCGGCTCGGCTGTCCTCATTCAGGGCCAGAGGATGCTTGAATGCCTCCTGTCTCCGTGTTTCCTGTTGTTTAGACGACAGGCCTCTGCCCTTCACACTGTGCTCTCTCCGAGCAGAACACTATAAATAACCCTAACGCCCTCCTAACCCCTCCACCTTCCCAGCTGCCTTATCTCCAGTCAACACGGAAGAAAAGCTGCCACCGCGCCGCCCGCTCAGCCTTCACTGCAGAGAAAATAAACAGCGCTTCTGAAAACACGGGAAAGAGCGTCTGCGAGCAGTGAGAGAGAGCGGGAACGACGCCAAAGGGGACAAAGACTATCCACTCTGAACTCAACGTGAACCGCGACATTCAGATCGACGAATGCTCCCACTGGCGGTGAGACTCCAGAGGTCCGGAGTAGCTCTGCCGAATGTTGTAGATGCAGGTGTCTTACGGGGCCCGGCGGGTGCTGTCGAGGCTGCAGGGCTCCAGGGCCTCCACTGCCAGCTGATGGAGGCCGGGAGCCGGTGGCGGTGCAGGTCAGGGTCTGCCGACTGCCCTTCCGGTAGGGGTTTGTGGGTGTCGCTGCTTCCTTCTCATGGATCTGAGGAGGAACTGCACATGCAAACCAAATAAGACAAATATCGCCAACATTAATGAACTGCATTAGTGAACACTAGGGCCCTATCATACACCGACCCCGGGCGCGACGCCAGTGTGTTCTGCTAGTCTCAGCCCGACGCAGTTCTCATGTTCACCTCCAGCTCCTCGTGTTTAAAGATCAGCGCTGGAGCATCATGTGTGTGTGTGTGTGTGTGTGTGTGTGTGTGTGTGTGTGTGTGTGTGTGTGTGTGTGTGTGTGTGTGTGTGTGTGTGTGCCTAAACACCAGTGTGTGTGTGTGTGTGTGTGTGTGTGCCTAAACACCAGGTGTGTGTGTGTGTGTGTGTGTGTGTCTGAACACCAGTGTGTGAGTGTGTGTGTCTGAACACCAGTGTGTGTGTCTGAACACCAGGTGTGTGTGTGTGTGTGTGTGTGTGTGTCTGAACACCAGGTGTGTGTGTGTGTGTGTGTGTGTGTGTGTGTGTATGTGCCTAAACACCAGGTGTGTGTGTGTGTGTGTGTGTCTGAACACCAGGTGTGTGTGTGTGTGTGTGTCTGAACACCAGGTGTGTGTGTGTCTGAACACCAGGTGTGTGTGTGTGTGTGTGTCTGAACACCAGGTGTGTGTGTGTGTGTGTGTCTGAACACCAGGTGTGTGTGTGTGTGTGTGTCTGAACACCAGGTGTGTGTGTGAACACCAGGTGTGTGTGTGTGTCTGAACACCAGGTGTGTGTGTGTGTGTGTGTGTGTGTGTGTCTGAACACCAGGTGTGTGTGTGTGTGTGTGTGTGTGTGTGTGTGTGTGTGTGTGTGTGTGTGTGTGTGTGTGTGTGTGTGTCTGAACACCAGTGTGTGTGTGTGTGTGTGAACACCAGGTGTGTGTGTGTGTGTGTGTGTGTGTGTGTGTGTGTGTGTGTGTGTGTGTGTGTGTGTGTGTGTGTCTGAACACCAGGTGTGTGTGTGTGTGTGTGTGTGTGTGTGTGTGTGTCTGAACACCAGTGTGTGTGTGTGTGTGTGTGAACACCAGGTGTGTGTGTGTGTGTGTGTGTGTGTGTGTGTGTGTGTGTGTGTGTGTGTGTTCAGGAGCATTGTTGGAGCGTTGCTATTGTGAGAAACTGAAAACCACTGACCAACACACACCTGCTCTAAAGTCAATAATGCAGTATTTATGTGTTATTTAAAGTGTGTGTTAGTGATATGAGCCTATAGACGGCACAATGTGCGTACAGCCTGATTATTACACACACAAATTAAAAATAAAAGGATTCCTCTCTGGAGAAGCGTTCAGTCTCTCCTGATGTAAACAGTGAATCCGCTCATGGTGCGAGCGCATTGGCTTTTAAAGGAAAGGGAGATGAGCTCTGATTGGTTTATTGCTCGTTAAACACACCCATGACTCATTAAGAGACGAGGGACGGCCCTTATGGATCACGACCGTTTTCCGCCCTAAAAGCACCTGCGCTCGGATCGGTAAAATAGGGCCCTAGTTAGGCTTCCATCCAAAGTTGATATTCCTTATTCTATATAGAACAG
>CM040932.1:7129821-7159821 GCA_023029165.1 Gobiocypris rarus | reverse complement strand
AGTATGGGAGAAACTGCACAGAAATAGGTGTGGCAAGCTTGAAGCATCAAACTCAAAAAGACTTGAGGCTGTGATCGGTGCTTCAACAAAGTATTGAGCAAAGGCTGTGAATTTTTTTAAATGTGCAAAATATTTTAAATAAACTTATTTCACATTGTCATTATGGGGTATTGTTTGTAATTAAATAATGAATTGAATTTTGGAATAAAGCTGTAACATAACAAAATGTGAAAAAACTGAAGCGTTGTAAATACTTTCCGAATGCATTATGTGTAAACGCATATGACTTGTTACATTTATATAGCGCTTTACATTGAAGTGGGGAATCTCTTTAACCACCACCAGTGTGCAGCACCACCTGATGATGCGACGGCAGCCATATTGTGCCAGAACACCCACCACACACACCAGCTGATGGTGGAGAGGAGACCGAGTGATGAAGACAATCGGTATGGGGATTATTAGGAGGGCATGATGGACAGAGGCATGGGCAAATTTAACCAGGATGCCATTTGTATAGAGACTACAATATATAAACTATAACTATCTAATAAGTAACTAGGTAAGAGCGTTTGGGGTGTGAGTGTATGCAGTTTATGTTATAGAACAAAACGTTCAAGTATCGTCAAGTTATGAAAAACCATATTATAAAACCCCATAGGACAATCTTCTGGGTTTTGATGTCATGATGTCCAGCCTAAAAATAGGCTTTATTATTTTCTTTACAAAAAATAAACTTCTTAGGCAACATGAATTGAGATGCAGGAAATGAAGTAAACGTAGAAATGAAATAGTGAGACAGCGGAAGTAATGAGCGGATAGATTTATGAGTGGTCACAGGGAGAATAATGAATATGAGCGAGATTTATGAGCGCAGAGTGTAATCACACCACAGCGCTGTGCTTTTGTTCACAGGCCACTACCTTGATCTATTCAACACAAATTAATTAGATAAAGGTCATTTATTGTGAATGGGACAGGTCATGTGATTACCTTTTGGCCGGGATAGTCCCAGAGGAACTCCACACCGGTGTTGAACTCGACCGTGGCGGTGCAGTTGAGCAGCAGGACGCCCCCCTGCATGAGCTCCACGGGAGAGTCTTCGGGAAACAGCTTGAGCTCGTAAAACCTCAGCCCTGTCGGGTGATGCAAACAATGGACGTGTCAGCACTTTTCACACTGCTGGTCAGAGCCGTGGACGTAGTGTGTGTAACACCGCTCTTCAGTGATGTTTATCCATGCAAAAGTCTCCATTATGCTGGATGGGCTTAAATGTGTTTTTATGAATGCGCTCCATTCAACACTCCTTCTGAGTATGTTCTCTATAGTATGGATGTAATCCTAAAAAAATAAAAAGAAAGTAGTGAATTCTTAAATTTACTTTGACTTGTATTTTATTGCACACAAAATGAACATAATAAATTTCATGTTTTGTCTGTCATTTGTCATTTGCATACCTTTCATCCTGTCATTCAGACCTGAACACATTTAAAGAAAGTTGGGACAGAAAATTTGGGCTAGTAATGAGGTAAAATGGTTAAATAATGATGTGATTTGAAACAGGTGATTGTAATTATGATTTGGTACAAAAGCAGCATCCAAGAAAGGTCTAATCCTTTAGGAGCAAAGATGGGCAGAGGATCGTCAGTTTGCCAACATATACGTGAGAAAATTATTGAAATATTTAAAACAATGTTCCTCAAAGAAAGATAGGAAGAGATTTGGATATTTCACATTCAACAGTGCATAACATAATTAAAAGTTTCAAGGAATCTGGAGGAATTTCAGTGCGAACAAGGGCCTGAAAGTGAACCGATCCGTGATCTCCGATCCCTCAGGCACTGCATCAAGAATCGTCATTCATCTATAAAGCGATATCACCACATGGGCTCAGGACTACTTAAGCAAACCTTTGTCAAATACCACAATACGTAGTTACATCCACAAATGCCAGTTCTGCACACATTACAGAGTCCTGGCTGCGGAGGAAGAGGGTACGGGTACTTGACTGGCCCGCCTGCAGTCCCGACCCGTCTCCAATAGAGAATGTGTGGAAGACCCCGTACTGTTGCCCACCTTAAGACTTGTTTGCAGGAACAATGGGACAAAATTACACCTGAAACACTTCATCACTCGGTGTCTTCAGTCCCTAAACGTCTTTTAAGTGTTGTGAAAAGGAATGGCAACATTACAAAGTGGTAAATGCTTTACTGTCCCAACTTTTTTGAAATGTGTTGCAGGTCTGAATGACAGGAAAGGATGCATATTTACAAATGACATGAAGTTGACCAGACAAAACATGAAATATTTTGTGTTCATATTGTCTGCAATGAAATACAAGTTAAAGTAAATTTAGAAATCACTTCTTTTTTTTTTGCGTTTTCCAATACGGTCCCAACTTTTTCTGATTTGGGGTTGTACATAAAGCATGTTGTCGTTATCATGTGATCTACCAGCAGCATCTCTGCCATTCATAAATCCTCTCCCGTGGCCCTTTAAAACGACAGAGCTAAGCATTTACTAAGATATTATTGGCAGATATTTATATGCATTTTATGTAAGTATCCTCTATACTGTTTAAAGATCAGATTTAATTATAAACTACAAGCTTTTCATCTTACTTTTGGTCCATATACATATCAGCATCTGCACCAAACTGAGTGCACCTCTGAATGAAACTGAGCTCCAAGAAAGTGCAAGGTCTTCATCTCTGCAGTCCTTTCTACAGTGTGTGTGTGTGTGTGTGTGTGTGTGTGTGTGTGTGTGTGTGTGTGTGCTTACTTTTGGTCCATATACATATCAGCATCTGCACCAAACTGAGTGCACCTCTGAATGAAACTGAGGCTCCAAGAAAATGCAAGGTCTTCATCTCTGCAGTCCTTTCTACAGTGTGTGTGTGTGTGTGTGTGTGTGTGTGTGTGTGTGTGTGTGTGTGTGTGTGTGTGTGTGTGTGTGTGTGTGTGTGTGTGTGTGATGGGTAGGTTTAGGGGCAGTGTAGGGGGATAGAAAATACGGTTTGTACAGTATAAAATGCATTACGCCTATGGAATGTCCCCACAAAACATGGAAACACAACGTGTGTGTGTGTGTGTGTGTGTGTGTGTGTGTGTGTGTGTGTGTGTGTGTGTGTGTGTGTGTGTGTGTGTGTGGGCATGTTTTTGTGAAATATCAGGACACAAATGTGTATAATTGTCCTCACATTTTTTGCAAAAAACATGCTTATAAATCACACAGGATGAGGTTTTATCACAGAAAGTAAAAATGCAGCAGTCTCCTGTGATGGGTAGTGTGTGTGTGTGTGTGTGTGTGTGTGTGTGTGTGTGTGTGTGTGTGTGTGTGTGTGTGATGGGTAGGTTTAGGGGCAGTGTAGGGGGATAGAAAATACGGTTTGTACAGTATAAAATGCATTACGCCTATGGAATGTCCCCACAAAACATGGAAACACAACTGAGTGTGTGTGTGTGTGTGTGTGTGTGTGTGTGTGTGTGTGTGTGTGTGTGTGTTCAGCGATCAGTAACAACCTCGTTAATCTAAATAAACCCAAGTGTGACTTAGTTGTTGGTCATTTGTAAGTTTGAACAGCCCAAAGTGAAGCAAACCACACCATTAGGTGAATGATATTAGACATGCTAATGCAGTGTTTGTTCAGGAGGTCAGCTGGTGTAGACGTGACTGCACAGCATCACGTAAGTGAAGCAAAGTTTTCATATTCCCTCTTGAGTGTGAAGAGGCTATTGATCTTGGCCGGTGTTTTGTATAAGAATGACCTCATTCAGCAGGGCAATGATAAAGCATTTCTGAGACGTCCCTCAGCAGGATGGGAGAAGATCAACTGATGGAGTGAGTAAAAATACGTTCTTGTTTTCAATATGATATAATGTGAAGTCATAGATAACTACACTTCAATCAAGTCAGCAACCATAGTCTATATGGCACACAACCCAGGAAAACATGTTCAACGTCAACAACTTTTGTTAGTTCTGGAACAACATTTCTATTAACCAATCACAGCAATGGTTGATAATGCGGTTTCCACCCTAACCTACGCTCAAAAGCTACAGAATGGGATTGAAATGTGATCGGTCACATGTCGTTTTGGACACGAGAATCTGCCAAATGTTTTAAAGGTAAAATATAAATGATCCTTCTTGGCAATAACACTTATGAAACGGCCATGTATTTCCAAGGAAAACAGCATCCATAGCATCCTGACATATCCCAGTGGTTATGCCTTTTTCCTAACCTATTAAGATTTGATATTATTGCTACAACTATTATTAAAATAATGGGGACACGCCCCCGGGAACATGTGGAGAAGAGGAAGAGTTGCTGTAGTCGCTCGAGCTCTTGTGCGTCGTTCACATTTATCGATACAGTACGAACACAAACCAGATGACATCATCAGTTATAGCCGTAATTACACGAAACTATCCCTGTTCTCTCTTCATCAGCAGATGAAGAGCTCTTTTCCAAACGTGATAAACGACAAATTAAAAGAAATTGAGTTTGTCATGCCATTGAGCTGTGTACTGAACCTTTTCTCTGCTCCATCAATCTTAAGTGCCAAATTGTTATATTTCCTTGTTTAAATGTTTTGCAAGAGCCTGTTTTTAGCCTAAATGCGATATATCCTCTTGTCTCGTCTTGAGCCCCTGAACAAAATCCCGTCTGGAACGCAATTCTTACCGGCAATCCCCCCCCGATTACGGTTGTAATCGCAATCGTTTTGACCCCTGATGTTATATGTTTAATGTGACATGAGTTGCTTTGTTGTTGTTGTTGCTTTTACAGACATAAACCAACTATATATAAAAAAGGATGGATTTGTAGCGTTTTGAAACAAAAACAAAAAAAACTTTGAATTTATAATCAACAATATTGTTGTTTCATTTAACAATCATTTAACATGTTCAGACTGAGCCAATAGACAATTTTAACAGGATAAATCGAATATTAACTAAATGTATGAATGTAGGTAAAAAATTATCTTTTCTGGAGTCTCTCCATCATTGTCCGACTCCGGTTTGATCAAAAAAAGCGGAACAGTTTTCAGTGTGTGTTTGTATGTGTGTGAGGTAATCAGAGCTGCTAACATGAGCTCTTGAAGCTCCGCCCTCTTCCTGAAAGGGGGCGGGAAGCAGCAGCTCATTTGCATTTAAAGGGACACACACAAAAACTGCGTGTTTTTGCTCACCCTCAAAAAGTGACAATTTTAACACAGTATAAAACATGATCTGTGGTGTATTTTGAACTAAAACTTCTCATACACACTCTGGGGACATCAGAGACTTATTTTACATCTTGTAAAAAAAGGGCATCATAGGATATTTGTATGGACAAAAAGTAAGATTAAAAGGTTGTAACGCAAATCAATGAGATCTTTATAACAGTTCAGCAGATACTTACATAAAATGCAGTCTATATCCACCAGTAATGCTTAGATTTAAGATCAAATCGCAGCCACTCAAGTGAGAATGGAACAGGTCTTACCTGTGGGATGCACAAAGTACACAGCAGATCTGTGCTCGGTGTTGTGGACTGAGGTGGAGCAGAAGAAGCCGAACATGATGGAAGTCTGATCATAGAAGCGTCTGGGAACCGACCAGCCCCTTTTATTATTCCAGGTGATCTCACTGCTTTCCAGAAGCACTGGAGGAAGATCTAACTGTACAACATTCACATTAAACACCATCAGTTTGAGGATTAAACTCATTCAGACCAATCTAATACACATATTCAGATGACTGAGACTCAATCCAAGCAGATTTTAAACATACAAAATGAATTACTTGTATCTTTGAAAATCAAGTTGCATGATAATTTAAAAAAATGCATTGCATTAGTGAAATTTAGGCAAAATCTCATGGACAAAAGAGGACCAATGTACAATGTCTATAGTGTAAATGTACAGAAGTCAAGTTGAGAGGAACTTTCTCAGATTCGCCAGTGGATTTTCACAGAGAAACAGGAAAAGTGAACTTCATTCTACAGACAGACTGAGCCTGTTCGAGTCAGATCCGAGATCTGCATCTCATTTGCTTTAAATCGATAATTCTGTCATCGTCCCTCGTGTCACTCAAAATTCCCCATGGAACAAAATGTCAAAGCTGTACCTTTCCATAAAATAAATATTCATAGTTATCACTGGCTGTCAAGTTCTGCTGCAATTTTGATTAAAAAATATTGTCAAGATTTGAACCCAGATCCCTTTCATGCTAAATAAATACCGCTAGACTATCCCACCTACACTCTTATAACGAAGTGTTTAAAACGGTCAAGTCTTATCCCAGCTCATATATGCATGGCTCTTGTAATATGAGAGCAAACGGTAACAGTCTGTACTATTACATGTTTCATATTTAACTGCTTGGGATGAATGAAGAGGATTTCACAGCGACACAGAGTCTCAGGACAGAAGTTTCAGAAGCTGTGAATGAATGTTACATAACTCTAAATAAGTGTAATTGTGGCGAGGTGGGCAAGCGAGAGACGTGGGAGGAGCGAGCGAGACCGGTGTGTGATTGAGAATGAGCGTCACCTCTCGAGTCCTCTCATGAGAGAGGCATATAAGGACGAGCCACACCAGTGAAGGACGAGAGAGGACCAGGCCTGGACTTTACGTTGTGCTTTGTTTGCGTTTTGTATGTGTGTGTGCGCCATTCGTCCGTGAGGAGCTGCCCGCGGTTCACTTTCGTTTTGTTTATTTGTTTGATTGAACTCTTTTAAATGTTCGCAGTTTACCGCCTCCTTCTTCCCATATCAACGAACGATATTACATTTATATTCTCTTATGTTCAGTTTGGGGTCTGTTTTTCCCTGTGTGTATTCCCTTGATTAACGCCTCATCTGTTGTTCATTTAATTAGCTCTTTTGTTTCTCTGTGTATTTAAGGCTTCATTCGGTTCTTTGCTTGGGTGTTGCTTTGGTTTATATGTCTTTGATGGGCGGGGTTTGGAGAAAGGGCGTATGATTGGTGGATTAAGCCCCAATTAATAAATACTGAATCAAAATCTAATTGAATTGTGAAATGTGTGTTGATACCCAACCCTAGTAAATAGGATTATTTTAACAAAGACCTAGATCTATTGACTATTGACTTTTCCCACTGAACTACATTTCACTGTGTTTCTGAAAATCTGGATTATTTAAATAACTGTTTTCATTTCCTTGGGTTTATAGAAAGCTATATGTCACTTGAGTTAGTTAAAGGGCTGAAAGTTACACTGTGCATGCAGTAAACAATCTCTGAAGAAACACAAAAGCAACGAGTCCCCTCGTCCAGGTGAGCTGCTGTTGGAAGTGTGTTGGACGACCTACCAGGAAGAGAGAGACTTTCAGGTCCGGATCTGTAACCAGACATGGCACTTCAATGTGTTTATCAGAGTTCGTTATGAAGATGGTCTCCATTGTACTCCCGTTTCTCTTGATGAATGGATTTTGTGGGTCTGTTTGTTTGAGAGAAAAGAAAGTGGCATTACTTCAGTTATCATTTTTCTTAAGTGAAACTTTCACCCTGTTACTTCAACTCAAGCCTAACAACATTACATGTTTTATGGTCAGAAATATACATACACAAGTATGCAAATAAAAGCACATATGGTGCGTTTTATTTGTCCTTGGAGTTCCCAGTTGGAACTTTTTACTTTTTCCCATGACCTCCTCCTAGTGACCCTTCAGACCTTGATTAACTTGGCTCCAGGCTCTCCAGAGTTTGCCACCCCTGGTCTAATGCATAAGGCACACGATTCGGGAAACACTTTGGGAGTTTCGAGGTTGTCATGTGATTGGTTGAATCCTACAGAGATGCGTTTGTCGAGCTCTTTGCTGCTGCATGTGTAACATACATGAATTAACCCCTGTAGCAGATCCATACAGGTGGAGCTGGGGCCGGTGGAGGGTTTCTGACAGCTAACGGGGCGGCAGTGGCTCAGTGGTTCATGTAGGTGGTCTACAAACTGGAAGGTTGGTGGTTCGATCCCTGGTTCGACCTGACCAAATGTCGAGGTTCAAGACACCTAACCCCATCTGATCCCGGCAAGCCTTACACGGTGTGTGAATGAGTGAGTGAATGGGTTAATGTGAGGCAGCATTTAAAGCGCTTTGGGTCTGGTGAAAGGTCTATATAAATGCAGGCCATTTACCAACAGCAACACTACTGGTATTTGTTCGAATGTTGAGCCACAGCTCATTGGCTAATGCAATATCAACAAATCAGCTGTTCTATGTAGATAATGATGGGATCGCTACCAGGCCTATCAACCAGTGCTATCTAGAGTTTCATTACCTAAATAGAAAACCTATAGACCAAATGCTTGCTATAGATCTGAAATAGTGTCGGGGGAAACGCATTACAAGTAACTTGAGTTACGTAATAAGATTACTTTTTGAAGTAACTAGTAAAGTAACGCATTACTTTTCAAATTTACAATAAAATATCGGAGTTACTTTTTCACATGTATTTGACTGAGGCGTCTCCTGACCCCATGAAAGCGAGAGTAAGTGCAGAGGTGTGTGTGTGAACATGATGGTTATTGTAGTTCTAGACTAAATCTGAGCATTTATTCATCTCACTGGCATAAAGATTGAGTATTCCTCAAGAAGATTAAAATCAGTCAAATGCAAAATATGCTCCAATAATTAAATGTTAAATAAAATGAATATTTTTATGCATTTAATCTACCTTTAGTGACCAATTTGTTGCTGACCTTTAATGATTCAGTTAAACCATGAGCAAATATTACTAGATTTTTTAATTTTTTATTAGTAAAACTTTTTTTCTCCTGCGTCCTGTTCTTCCATGATCCAGAATGGCAGCAGAGCGTGTGAATGTGTGTTTTTACCTCAGCCTGAGGCTTATTATTTCAATTTTGGTATGAAGACGTCTTTACATTTGCACAAAAATAGAACCTTTTTGTCATAAAAAAACAAAAACAAAAAAACAAGCCCAGTCCAGGTGAGAAAAAGTAACGCAAAATTAACGTAACATTACTTTTCTTAAAAAGTAACTCAATAAGTTACTTTTTAAGGGAGTACCGCAATATTGTAATGCATTACTTTTCAAAGTAACTTTCCCCAACTCTGATCAGGAGTATCTATAGACACTTGCTTCCTAGACATCCTGTGATTGACAGACAACACTTTTGTCTTGTTATCACTGCTTTGATATGAATCGCTATATAAAATAATGCATATACATTATTTTCTGTGCTAATCAAGTGTGTCACAGACGCTTAAGTCTTTAACCCGAAATATTCCTTTAGAGTCCAGACTTCACATTCCACCTCAAGTTCTTTGCCTGAATATACACAGTTTTAAGCCAGATTTAGTCCGTGGATATCTCTAAGAGGGGAGATTTTAATGACAGAGCTCTATCAACAGTCTCGCTAAACCACTTAATACGCAGCTTTAGTCCTGGTTGGAATCCACATGTGTGGGGCCGCTGAAGCAAACCTCCCCGGCGTTCACGTCCAGCCTTTATTTGACCGTCACCCGGTGATGCCCGCTTCTCCAAAAGCCACCGTTATTTTAACAAGTCTGATTTTCCTCACGTAGCAATCAAGTCCAAACAAAGGTCCGTATCTCCAGGTTTATGTTTCTACCCTGAGGTGGTCTGCATACACGGGCATAATAGGAAAAATACACAAGTCCTCACAGTTATAAATCATCCTCAGGAGGTGAATAGCTTTTGGGGAGGCGCTGGAGGGCACGATGTGTAGCCGTATGCCGGTCGAGAGGCGGCGGGACCTGCGTGCAGTAAATGAAGCCACATGCAGCCGAGTGCCATTCTACTCTACGCTCGCTGCTAATTTATAGCTGTGATTTCAGCTGGCTCTGATCAGCCCCCTGCTAAGATCTGTGGAAACGGTTTGGGCATGTTGTCAGGAGAAATCACCCGGCATTTCACACGAGTGAGCGAGTCAGCGGGGTGTCTGTGCCTGACCCCCATCCATGAATCCTCATGTCAAGGAATGAGAGTAACACTGGGAAAGCTGTCCGGTTTCGCACACTCTTTGATCAACAATTTGTTACAAATACAGAGCTGGATTGTTTTTGCGAAGATAAACAACCCCCCTATGAGTTGTTAAAGTCTCTCATTACTTACTCACACAACTTAGCCACTATGTTAAGACTGTGTTAGGCCAGCTAGCGGTGAAACGGGAGGGAATCAGTCCGATTCAAATGAGATTGATCTATGACTGACTTTATAAAGTTAGGACCAGTCTTGTATGTTTATGCAGCCAGCTCCTGCATGCTTCTGTTTATTTATTTTTCTGTAGAAAACAACTGAAGAATCTTCATGCAGACGTTCATAATCTTAACGTTATTATTTTCTGATGCTGTTCACTTTATTTAAGCAATTCATCTTGATTTAACACAATTATATCAGGTTTCTGGTTCAAATGTAATTGATTCATTACTCTTTGACATAACTTCAATCAAGTAACCCAATCAAACAAGACTTTCACTTCCCATCATGCTTTGCAAAGGGGCTGAATTCGGAGAGTAAATGTTTAAATAAAGTGCTATTTAATGCATTTTTAACAAGATGAGAAATGGACGCTTAATGTTTTGTTATGTTGGTATTTAAAAGTTTGTGTTATGTTAGTGTTTTTGGAGGTTAGCATTGTGGTATAGAGCATGTGCTTGGACTGCTAATAACATTTATAGTTGTTTTAATAATAAAACACAACTACTTTAGTCATGTCATGAATGTAACAAAACCATCTTCTGGCTACAGCCAATAAGATCTTGTACAAGGTTTTGTAAATGTTGTAATAATAGTATTTCACTAAATAAAAATAATCAATTAAACTGGATTACTTGTTTTGGTTTGTTTTTTATTTTCTTTTTAGAATAATTAAATTGAATAGTTTTGGACAAAATTAAGAATATTAACCTGATTTAACTAAATGGCACTGAATTAACGTTCCGTAAAAAAATTAAGTTTACTGAAATAAACAATTTTAATTAAATTCAACATAACCCAATTACGTGAAAACTGTTGACATAAAAAAATTAAGTAAAACCCACGTATCATTTTTTGAGTGTATAGTAGAAAATATTCGAAAAGTGGAAATAAAGTATCTAACGTGTTTAATAATAAAGTGTTTATCGGTTAGCGGTAGGTTTTAATGTCCCAATAAGGTGGCATCCATTTAATAATTTTAATAAATATAATAATTTACACCCTGTTACCGTTTTTATGTACAAAAACACTGAGGTGCAAATCTGCCCCTGTTTATAAACAGCATCTAACTACTATTTACACAATGCAAAGAAAATACTGCAATTTTTGCAGCAAAAAAATGACAGAATTTCCCATTTTTAGTTGGTATTTAGATTAAAACGTGCTCTGTAAAGTTGGACTGGAGCAGTATACCTGGATTTAAAAGCCTTTTCCCACATAAACATACAAGTGACATGACTAAATCAAAGATTTTCACTGAAAAGGCCCATTTATATATCCAAACTTGACGTCCAAATGAGTGACTTAAAGGAACACTCCACTTTTTTTTAAAAAATAGGCTCATTTTCCAAGTCCCCTAGAGTTAAATAGTTGAGTTTTAGCGTTTTTAAATCCATTCAGCCGATCTTTGTATCTGGCGGTAGCACTTTTAGCATAGCTTAGCATACATCATTGACTCTAATCAGTCCATTAGCATCTCATTCAAAAAATGACCAAAGACACTTTCAATATTTTTCCCATTTAAAACTTGACTCTTCTACAGTTACATCGTGTGCTAAGACCAACAGAAAGTGAAAAGCTGGCTACACCTATATGGCTAGGAACTACTTTCTCATTCCTGCGTAATAGTCTCGGATCTTCACGGCTGTACCATGGCTGCAGCGGCGCAGTGATTCGTTGGTATTCTGTGAAACATGGTGGTCACCTTCGCCTTACTATCACAGCCCTTTACAGCACACAGAACCATGGCTAATCACACAGGGAAATACACAACACACAGAACCATGGCTAATCACACAGGGAAATACACAACACAATTTGTCGGCTGCAAGCCTGAAACTTTCTCTGCAACTACACAAACTTAGTGCCAGTCACATTGAAAGTTACCTAGCTGGGGACTACTTTCAGCGCTGCGTAATATCACTGCGCCGCTGCAGCCATGGTACAGCCGTGAAGATCCGAGACTATTACGCAGGAATGAGAAAGTAGTTCCTAGCCATATAGGTGTAGTAGGAAAAATATTGAAAGTGTCTTTGGTCATTTTTTGAATGAGATGCTAATGGCCTGATTAGAATCAATGATGTATGCTAAGCTATGCTAAAAGTGCTACCGCCAGATACAAAGATCGGCTGAATGGATTCAAAAACGCTAAAACTCAACTATTTAACTCTAGGGGACTTGGAAAATGAGCCTATTTTCAAAAAAAGTGGAGTATTCCTTTATAGTTAAACTCCCATCGACATTACTGAGGAGATAATGCGCTCAAACCATCAAACTCAACATAAATACTCATCCTTATATATGATAGGGAGGACGCTGGAAGGGTACGTCGTCTGTAACCGTGATATCAGCAGATTTGGCATCATGTAGCGTCTCTTTATTAACTCTCTTATCTTGAGTTTATTCAGTATAAAAGCTCTTTCCTAATCGTGGGCCGTCTCAGGGGCAAACCAAACATGTTCTTAGCGTGTTCCTGCATCGTCTTCTGTGATCTTCTGAAGACGGGTGATGTTTGGAATGAGATGTTTATGATGTCTTTGTCTGATCCCCAAAGAAAATAGAAACTTTAGACAAGGACGGCCCGGCCAAGCATTCTTTGAAGCGAGTCGATATAAAAATGGGATTTTTTATTTGGTTTGCCTCAGGAAAATGCCACAAATTGCAAAAGGGACCAGACACTGATATCCAACTAACTCTATAAGGATAAAAAAAATGACTTCTTTTGAGGGAAATGTTTTCCTTTAGAAATAAGATCTATTCTTTCAAAGGTTAAGTATGTATTTGCACAAACTGGCTAAAGAACGAGGAAGATTGCAGTCCATTTGTCCAGAACTACAGGCTCACTGTCAGGAAATTATAACATTTACACACCGTTCCTCACGGCTTCCGACTGGGATAATTAACAAGAGACTTGTTTCGGTGTAATGCATATAAAGCAGAGTCAGGAATGAACTGGGGCTTGGGGTAAAAAGCCACCAAAATGCACTAAAAATGCCCCGATACGGGGGTAAAAAAAGCCCCATGTTATGGATGTGGCAATTAAAGTGAAATGTGAAACTGGATAAAAGTGTAGATTGCGACATTATATTTAGATCTTTTTACACATTGTTTTTACTCAATTAATATTTTAACCAATCAGACGTGATTCTGTTGAGCTTATGAATGCAATGGCCAATCAGAATTTATCAGTATTTCTGAGGATTTTTGTTAAGGGGAATGATGATGTTGCACATTCTTCAAAGTATCTAAAGCTGATGGAAAATATTCATCTGAGACTGTAATATAAAGAACAACATGAAGGCCTTTTTTACAAGGAAGATGATATGAAAATGGAGATGAATAACATTGATGAACCCTCACCTCGCACAAAGACGAAAACGCTGGCCGCCGTGGTCCCATCGATGACAGCCTTGATGTCCTGGTAGAAGCAGCGGTAGTATCCCGAGTCATTGGCCTGGGCGTCGGGCAGTATTAAGGACTTACAGTAGGGTTTCCCGGTCTCCCCTTGACACTCCTTCACCCTGACCGCTCTGTGGCCCGGCGTGTCACCAGGTGATTGCTGATCCTGCCGGTCAGTAATCTCGATTTTACTCAAAGACACTTCAGGCCAGCTCCAGTCCAGAATCCGCTGTCCCCTGGAGAAATAATCACATTAAAGTCAGTGCTATTGTAAATGTTTCACTACAACATTGCCCAATTTCAAAATGTATACACAAAATATATACCCCAACTCATACAGTTCACCTTCAAGACAAAACCGACTCTAGCTAGATATAGCTTAATTAGGGATCCTCTCCTAGGCCTATCCTTCAATGTTAATATGTGTGATTATTTTCCGAATTCTAAATCAGCATTGGGGAACGATACAATATTGAGCTACTCCCTAAAAAGTAACAAATTTAGTTACTTAGTTACTTTTTATGGAAAGTATATTTCATTACTTTTGCATTACCTGAGCTGGGCTTGCATGTTTTTTTGATAAAAATAAACGTTTTGGCTAGTGCTGTCAAGCGATTAATCGCGATTAATCGCATCCAAAATAAAAATTTATGTTTACATAACATATGTGTGTGTACTGTGTATAATTATTATGTATATTTGAAAACACACTCATTCATATACATAAGAAATATTTGCATTTATACACTGTATACATACACACATATATTATGTAAACACACATTTTTATTTTGGATGCGATTAATCACGATTAACGGCACTATAGCCCTTTTTCAGCTAAAATGAAATAAATGAGCCTCATGCTGATGGAAATGCAAATTCACACCTGTACAGTGATCACGAAACAAATGTGATGTTTAACTAAAGTCTATTCGTATTGGATCGTCGAAGGTCAGCAGCAAAGACATTGCCTAATAAAGTGAGATTAAATACATAAAGTACATTTGTGTTATTTAACATATTTAATTCATTACTGCAGAATTGCGTAATACTAATGTTCTTATTTATTTTGAGGAATATTGTTTTTGTGAGAGTAAATGCTTACATTTAGTCTAGAAACTACAATACCCATCATGCTCACACACAGCGCACACACACCTCTGCACTTACCCACGATTCCTCTCAACATCAGGACAGGAGACACGTCAGTCAATACATAGGGAAACTAAGTAACTACTAATACTAACTACTTTTTTTTTTAATGTTTAAATTTAAAAGTAATGCGTTACTTTACTAGTTACTTAAACAAGTAATCTGATTACATTACTCACATTACTGGTAATGTGTTACTCCCAACAAAGTAATAGCAGTCTTCTCTCAATATGAAATATTATATAGAGGGGAGCTGTTTAAATTATTAATCATAAGTATGAGAAATAATAACAGTAATGCTTGCCTTGATTGCTCGCAAAGATGTTTGTTTTCATCTAAAACGCGTACTGTGCATGTCTTAAAACCAATGCTTGAGTCCCTTGGAACAGAAAGGTTTGTAGATGGCAAAGGAAAAGGCAATGACATTTAAACTGATGTGTTCCTCAATCAGATTATGAAATACAGTGATTTCTGAACGCCAGCCATGACTTTGCTTAATACTGCTCATCGATCACACTGAGCGGTGGCCCAACAGGAATAATGTTTGTAACTGCTGAAAAACTATTTATTCTGCGAATTCTTGGCAAGAAACGTCTGCGAATTTTGAAGGGATTAGAGCTAAATATGTTGGATTGCCTCCCTGTATGTTCATACCACATTTATTTCTAAACTTAACCATCCAATCAATTCCAAACGTAACATTCTCCTTGTTTTTGTAATGGCTCACAGGCTTATCCAATTATTCAATCAAAAACCACCAAATCCAGGTCTTGATTGTTTATTTAACTAGACATTTTATCCCATTCAGCACCAAAAAGAAATGTAACCTTTTTGCATTAGGGTTGTTGGTATCTAATGTGTCCATGGACTTCTTTAATCAAGATTTTCAGAAAGAATATATATAAATGTGAGAATTTTTTTGACATTTTAGGTCCTGTAACTGGTCACAAGTTCTGTAAAATTTTATCTTGAAGGTGAAGTATTACTAGAGCCTAGCACAATTACAAAAATCAGACATATTTTACAAATGTCCCTTTTATGTGACGCACCTCCCCAACTCAAACATCACAAATACGGGTATTGGTGTAACTGGTTCTACTCGACCCGCTCTGTGCGGTATTCGAACCATGGTCTCGGACGCGCTAACAAGGACGCAAAAGATTGCAGCCGCTGACACGCTTCTTGAGGCCAGGTGAGTGAGGTTTACATGCACAGCTCTTTCTGGCATACGTTACACTCACCCCCCTAAACCTCACTCCCATCCGGGTCACATCACCAAATGTAACCGGTCCTACTCAACCCACTCCTAGTGGGATTCAAACCGAGGTCTCTGGTGTGGGAGACAGGCACACTATACCAAGGACACTAAAGAACATTACAGTAGCCACAGCCTAAACTCGCTGTCTGCTACAGTAGCCACACCCCAAACTCATGACTGCTACAGTAGCCACGCCCCAAACTCACCGTCTGCTACAGTAGCCATGACCCCAAACTATCAGCCTGCTACAGTAGCCACACCCCAAACTCTCCATCTGCTACAGTAGCCACACCCCAAACTCACTGTCTGCCGCACTAGCCACACCCCTAAACTCCCCATCTGCTACAGTAGCCACGCACCAAACTCATGACTGCCACAGTAGCTACACCCCCAAACTCTCAGTCTGCTACAGTAGCCACACCCCAAACTCATGACTGCTACAGTAGCTACACCCCCAAACTCTCAGTCTGCTACAGTAGCCACACCCCAAACTCATGACTGCCACAGTAGCTACACCCCCAAACTCTCAGCTTGCTACAGTAGCCACGCCCCAAACTCATGACTGCTACAGTAGCTACACCCCCAAACTATCAGCCTGCTACAGTAGCCACGCCCCAAACTCACCGTCTGCTACAGTAGACATGCCCCAAACTCACCGTCTGCTACAGTAGACACGACCCCAAACTATCAGCCTGCTGCACTAGCCACACCCCTAAACTCCCCATCTGCTACAGTAGCCACGCCCCAAACTCACTGTCTGCTGCACTAGCCACACCCCTAAACTCCCCATCTGCTACAGTAGCCACGCCCCAAACTCACCGTCTGCTACAGTAGCCACGACCCCAAACTATCAGCCTGCTGCACTAGCCACACCCCTAAACTCCCCATCTGCTACAGTAGCCACGCCCCAAACTCCCCATCTGCTACAGTAGCCACACCCCAAACTCACCATCTGCTACAGTAGCCACACCCCAAACTCACTGTCTGCTGCACTAGCCACACCCCCAAACTCTCCATCTGCTACAGTAGCCACACCTCAAACTCACCTGTCTGCTACAGTAGCCACACCCCAAACTCTCCATCTGCTACAGTAGCCACACCAAACTCACCGTCTGCTACACTAGCCACACCCCAAACTCCCCATCTGATACAGTAGCCACACCCCAAACTCACCATCTGCTACACTAGCCACACCCCAAACTCTCCATCTGCTACAGTAGCCACACCCCAAACTCCCCGTCTGCTACACTAGCCACACACCCAAACTCCCCATCTGCTACAGTAGCCACACCCCAAACTCACCATCTGCTACAGTAGCCACACCCCAAACTCCCCATCTGCTACAGTAGCCACACCCCAAACTCACCATCTGCTACAGTAGCCACACCCCAAACTCACCGTCTGCTACACTAGCCACACCCCAAACTCTTCATCTGCTACAGTAGCCACACCCCAAACTCACCGTCTGCTACACTAGCCACACCCCCAAACTCCCCATCTGCTAAAGTAGCCACACCCCAAACTCACCATCTGCTACACTAGCCACACCCCCAAACTCTCCATCTGCTACAGTAGCCACACCCCAAACTCCCAATCTGCTACAGTAGCCACACCCCAAACTCCCCAACTGCTACAGTAGCCACACCCCCAAACTCTCCGTCTTCTACTGTAGCCAAACCCCAAACTATCAGCCTGCTAGAGTAGCCACGCTCAAAACTCTCCGTCTTCTACTGTAGCCACAACCCCAAACTCTCCATCTGCTACAGTAGCCACACCCAAACTCACTGTCTGCTACAGCCACACCCCAAACTCTCCATCTGCTACAGTAGCCACACCCCAAACTCCCCAACTGCTACAGTAGCCACACCCCAAACTCCCCATCTGCTACAGTAGCCACACCCCAAACTCACCATCTGCTACAGTAGCCACACCCCAAACTCACCGTCTGCTACACTAGCCACACCCCAAACTCTCCATCTGCTACAGTAGCCACACCCCAAACTCACCGTCTGCTACACTAGCCACACCCCAAACTCCCCATCTGCTACAGTAGCCACACCCCAAACTCACCATCTGCTACACTAGCCACACCCCCAAACTCTCCATCTGCTACAGTAGCCACACCCCAAACTCCCAATCTGCTACAGTAGCCACACCCCAAACTCCCCAACTGCTACAGTAGCCACACCCCCAAACTCTCCGTCTTCTACTGTAGCCAAACCCCAAACTATCAGCCTGCTAGAGTAGCCACGCTCAAAACTCTCCGTCTTCTACTGTAGCCACACCCCAAACTCTCCGTCTTCTACTGTAGCCACACCCCCAAACTCTCCATCTGCTACAGTAGCCACACCCCAAACTCTCCGTCTTCTAGTGTAGCCACACCCCCAAACTCTCCGTCTTCTACTGTAGCCACACCCCCAAACTCTCCGTCTGCTACAGTAGCCACACCCCAAACTCTTGCTTTAGGTTAAGCTAGAAAGAGATTGACAGATCTGAGAAAACCGCTCTCAATGTTGTGATGAGCCGAGATAAACCCATGGCATACTAGTCAATAAACTATGACAGTCAAAAAACTGGGTTAAGAAAATGTATTTTAACATAAAAAATCTAACATCACATTTAGCTAGTTTAAATGGCTCTGTGCTATGACAAATTATTTTCTAAAAGAATTACAAGAAAAACAAAAGCATTCATCAAGGAACAAATATATTAGGAAACTCAGCTAGAGAAGAGGAGAAATGCAGAGAAGATTTATTAAGTGCTTAAGTGTGAGGAGGTTAATACAAGCTCATAAGAGCTGCATGCATAATAATTATATAAAAATGCAAAATGCTGATACTAAAACAGAGTTTAGTATGGATCCTGTGCTTGTACCTGCATGTAATGGTCAATGTGTCGTTAGCGTTGATCACGAGCTGGTCTTTGGTGTTGTCAAGGGTGGGTGGACTCATAGAAAACCCAGTCACCAGACCTAGAGGAAGAGAAAAGCACCTTCATCATCATCATCATCATCATCATCATCAAGAGTGAATTTATTAGTTCACAGCAGAATGTAAGAGCAGTCAATTTCCTGTTATGTTCCAGACTCTAATAACCATTCCTGACAGATCCTTGGATGCAGTTTCAGTGTGTGTGTGTGTGTGTGTGGTGCACCTCTGAAATAAGGAGGCAAATTCTCGTCTCTTGTTTGGCTTTAAGTCCAAAATAAATTGCATTGCAGTTCCATGATTACAACAATTCTGAATTGCAGGCAAATGGAATTCATGCCACGCTTCAGGAGCTCAATGAGAACTCAATGGTCCTGTTCACAGCGGGTGTTAGGAAGCGTTTCGATCGGATCACGAGTGGACGAGGGAGACACATTCCTGTTCACACCTGGTGTTTAATCGTCTCTTCTGTCCACGTTCAGCCGCTTCTGTCCTGATTTCTTCAGTCTAGGGGCGGTAAATGTCTGGGCTTTTCCAGCTCTTTCCATCTAATGGATGAGATAAACTCGGCCGGAGACGCCGGAGAAACACACGGAGCATGGGCTTCAGTTTCTGCTCTGAGCAGCCGAGCGCTGTGAGTGTGTGTTAGAGATCAGGAATGGAGAGAGAACGCTTCTCATCTTCAGACCAAACTCGGGTCTCCAGCCCAGAGTTTAAATCCCGTCCCATAATGCATTGGGTCAGTCGGGTCTTTAGCGGCTGCTCCAGCGCATCTGACCACATCTACACTACGAAAGCAATGCGTTTAACTACCTCTGGAAGTGGACCGAATCGCTTCAGACCCGCTCACACCTGTGTTAGAGTCTCCACCTGAGATCCGATCGAAGCGCTTCAGACCCGCTTACACCTGTGTTTGAGTCTCCACCTGAGATCCGATCGGCGCTTCAGACCCGCTCACACCTGTGTTAGAGTCTCCACCTGAGATCCGATCGAAGCGCTTCAGACCCGCTCACACCTGTGTTAGAGTCTCCACCTGAGATCCGATCAAGCGCTTCAGACCGCTCACAACTGTGTTAGAGTCTCCACCTGAGATCCGATCGGCGCTTCAGACCCGCTCACACCTGTGTTAGAGTCTCCACCTGAGATCCGATCGAAGCGCTTCAGACCCGCTCACACCTGTGTTAGAGTCTCCACCTGAGATCCGATCGAGCGCTTCAGACCCGCTGACACCTGTGTTAGAGTCTCCACCTGAGATCCGATCGGCGCTTCAGACCCGCTCACACCTGTGTTAGAGTCTCCACCTGAGATCCGATCGAGCGCTTCAGACCCGCTTACACCTGTGTTAGAGTCTCCACCTGAGATCCGATCAAGCGCTTCAGACCCGCTCACACCTGTGTTAGAGTCTCCACCTGAGATCCGATCGGCGCTTCAGACCCGCTACACCTGTGTTAGAGTCTCCACCTGAGATCCGATCGGCGCTTCAGACCCGCTCACACCTGTGTTAGAGTCTCCACCTGAGATCCGATCGAGCGCTTCAGACCCGCTCACACCTGTGTTAGAGTCTCCACCTGAGATCCGATCGAGCGCTTCAGACCCGCTGACACCTGTGTTAGAGTCTCCACCTGAGATCCGATCAAGCGCTTCAGACCCGCTCACACCTGTGTTAGAGTCTCCACCTGAGATCCGATCGGCGCTTCAGACCCGCTCACACCTGTGTTAGAGTCTCCACCTGAGATCCGATCGGCGCTTCAGACCCGCTCACACCTGTGTTAGAGTCTCCACCTGAGATCCGATCGCGCTTCAGACCCGCTACACCTGTGTTAGAGTCTCCACCTGAGATCCGATCAAGCGCTTCAGACCCGCTCACACCTGTGTTAGAGCCTCCACCTGAGATCCGATCAAGCGCTTCAGACCCGCTCACACCTGTGTTAGAGTCTCCACCTGAGATCCGATCGAAGCGCTTCAGACCCGCTCACACCTGTGTTAGAGTCTCCACCTGAGATCCGATCGAAGCGCTTCAGACCCGCTGACACCTGTGTTAGAGTCTCCACCTGAGATCCGATCGAAGCGCTTCAGACCCGCTCACACCTGTGTTAGAGTCTCCACCTGAGATCCGATCGAAGCGCTTCAGACCCGCTCACACCTGTGTTAGAGTCTCCACCTGAGATCCGATCGAGCGCTTCAGACCCGCTCACACCTGTGTTAGAGTCTCCACCTGAGATCTGATCAAGCGCTTCAGACCCGCTCACACCTGTGTTAGAGTCTCCACCTGAGATCCGATCAGCGCTTCAGACCCGCTCACACCTGTGTTAGAGTCTCCACCTGAGATCCGATCGCGCTTCAGACCCGCTCACACCTGTGTTAGAGTCTCCACCTGAGATCCGATCGCGCTTCAGACCCGCTTACACCTGTGTTAGAGTCTCCACCTGAGATCCGATCAAGCGCTTCAGACCCGCTCACACCTGTGTTAGAGTCTCCACCTGAGATCCGATCGGCGCTTCAGACCCGCTCACACCTGTGTTAGAGTCTCCACCTGAGATCCGATCGCGCTTCAGACCCGCTCACACCTGTGTTAGAGTCTCCACCTGAGATCCGATCGGCGCTTCAGACCCGCTCACACCTGTGTTAGAGTCTCCACCTGAGATCCGATCAAGCGCTTCAGACCCGCTTACACCTGTGTTAGTCTCCACCTGAGATCCGATCGAGCGCTTCAGACCCGCTCACACCTGTGTTAGAGTCTCCACCTGAGATCCGATCGAGCGCTTCAGACCGCTCACACCTGTGTTAGAGTCTCCACCTGAGATCCGATCGGCGCTTCAGACCCGCTCACACCTGTGTTAGAGTCTCCACCTGAGATCCGATCGAGCGCTTCAGACCGCTCACCTGTGTTAGAGTCTCCACCTGAGATCCGATCTAGCGCTTCAGACCCGCTTACACCTGTGTTAGAGTCTCCACCTGAGATCCGATCGAGCGCTTCAGACCCGCTCACACCTGTGTTAGAGTCTCCACCTGAGATCCGATCGGCGCTTCAGACCCGCTCACACCTGTGTTAGAGTCTCCACCTGAGATCCGATCAAGCGCTTCAGACCCGCTCACACCTGTGTTAGAGTCTCCACCTGAGATCCGACCGAAGCGCTTCAGACCGCTTACACCTGTGTTAGAGTCTCCACCTGAGATCCGATCGGCGCTTCAGACCCGCTCACACCTGTGTTAGAGTCTCCACCTGAGATCGATCGAGCGCTTCAGACCCGCTCACACCTGTGTTAGAGTCTCCACCTGAGATCTGCGATCGAGCGCTTCAGACCGCTCACACCTGTGTTAGTGTCTCCACCTGAGATCCGACCGGTTTCTCTGGTAGATCCGCTTATCTGGGACTGACTAGATATTAGAGTCTCCACCTGAGATCCGATCAAGCGCTTCAGACCCGCTCACACCTGTGTTAGAGCCTCCACCTGAGATCCGATCGAAGCGCTTCAGACCCGCTCACACCTGTGTTAGAGTCTCCACCTGAGATCCGATCGAAGCGCTTCAGACCCGCTCACACCTGTGTTAGAGTCTCCACCTGAGATCCGATCGAAGCGCTTCAGACCCGCTCACACCTGTGTTAGAGTCTCCACCTGAGATCCGATCGAGCGCTTCAGACCCGCTCACACCTGTGTTAGAGTCTCCACCTGAGATCCGATCGAAGCGCTTCAGACCCGCTCACACCTGTGTTAGAGTCTCCACCTGAGATCGATCAGCGCTTTAGACCGCTCACACCTGTGTTAGAGTCTCCACCTGATCGATCCGACCCGCTCACACCTGTGTTAGAGTCTCCACCTGAGATCCGATCGAAGCGCTTCAGACCCGCTCACACCTGTGTTAGAGTGTCCACCTGAGATCCGATCGAAGCGCTTTAGACCCGCTCACACCTGTGTTAGAGTCTCCACCTGAGATCCGATCGAAGCGCTTCTCAGTACCAGCTGTACACAGGGACAGAGTTGAAGGGAATGTTTAATTTCCGATTAAATTTGCGGACAAAATGGTCCATTGTCTAATATCAGTAGTAAAGCACAGAAGTTAATTCACATGATCAACAAGAAACCGATGTAAAATCTGCAGAATTTCATGCAGGATGTCACTCAATCATTCACAGACCACAACAGAAAATATGGCAGATTAATATTTGTTTTTGTTTAGTGTTTTTCCGACTAAATGCACCTCGGTTCCTCTGGTATGATCCATTATCTGGGACTGACTAGATATTCACTGGGAATTACCCAGACAACCATCAACAGATGTGCTTTAACTAAAAGTTCCTTGAGCACATTAAAAGGCCCTTAATCTGGTTTGTGTTTAGCTGACAGAGGGACAGAGAGGTCAAAGGGTCATTGTGAAAATGTTAATTGGTCTTCAACTGCTGATGGTGTAAATGTCTACAGTTGCTCTCGGAGGACGCGGGAGTACGAGCGTGTCACGAGGAGTTATGAGGCACACCTGGATCTAATTAACAGCAAACGATGACAATCAAAACAACAGCCTGCGAATCACATCAACAAGTGTTACTTTAATATGACAAGTTTATAGAGGTCAGAGTGAAACACAGCCGTCTGTGCAACCCAATATCTTCTATCTTAGATCTTAGAAAGGCCACAGAAGCCTAAAACAATCGCTTGTTGTGTGGGTTTGCAAGCAATGGCTAACGTGAATCAATTTCAAGTGAGGTCTAGTTAGTAAATGGAGTCAATTCTGAGTTTAATCAAACGTTTTACCCATGGCCTGAAAATAACCTAAAGCATCCCACGGGAAGCTTTATTAATCACAACCTCCTTATCTACAGACAAACCTCAGAGGAGTTCCGACAGCGATAGATAGATTCTGATAGATACCTGTAAATCAGGGCTTGAACTCAAGCTGTAAGCAATATTAAAACCAGATAGCATTTAAGCATTCAAATATTAGATGCTTACTGAGATCCTTCTATTATCTATTGAATCCCATAGTAATATTTAAAATATCAGTAAACGTAATTATATATAAAATCATTACTTGATTTATAGATAGATAAATAGATAGATAGATAGATAGATAGATAGATAGATAGATAGATAGATAGATAGATAGATAGATAGATAGATAGATAGATAGATAGATAGATAGATAGATAGATAGACAGAGAGACAGACAGACAGACAGAGAGACAGACAGACAGATAGATAGATAGATAGATAGATAGACAGAGAGACAGACAGACAGACAGAGAGACAGAGAGACAGATAGATAGATAGATAGATAGATAGATAGATAGATAGATAGATGATAGACAGACAGACAGACAGACAGACAGACAGATAGATAGATAGATAGATAGATAGATAGATAGATAGATAGATAGATAGATAGATAGATAGATAGATAGATGACAGACAGACAGACAGACAGACAGACAGATAGATAGATAGATAGATAGATAGATAGATAGATAGATAGATGGATAGACAAAAGGATAGATAGACAGACAGACAGACAGACAGACAGACAGACAGACAGACAGACAGACAGACAGACAGATAGATAGATAGATAGATAGATAGATAGATAGATAGATAGATAGATAGATAGATAGATAGATAGATAGATAGATAGATAGATAGATAGATAGATAGATAGACAAAAGGATAGATAGACAGACAGACAGACAGACAGACAGACAGACAGACAGACAGACAGACAGACAGACAGATATAGATAGATAGATAGATAGATAGATAGATAGATAGATAGATAGATAGATAGATAGATAGATAGATAGATAGATAGATAGATAGATAGATAGACAGACAGACAGACAGACAGACAGATAGATAGATAGATAGATAGATAGATAGATAGATAGATAGATAGATAGATAGATAGATAGACAAAAGGATAGATAGACAGACAGACAGACAGACAGACAGACAGACAGACAGACAGACAGACAGACAGACAGATAGATAGATAGATAGATAGATAGATAGATAGATAGATAGATAGATAGATAGATAGATAGATAGATAGATAGACAAAAGGATAGATAGATAGACAAAAGGATAGATAGACAGACAGACAGATAGACATATAGATAGATAGATAGATAGATAGATAGATAGATAGATAGATAGACAGACAGACAGACAGACAGACAGACAGACAGACAGACAGACAGACAGATAGATAGATAGATAGATAGATAGATAGATAGATAGATAGATAGATAGATAGATAGATAGATAGATAGACAAAAGGATAGATAGATAGACAAAAGGATAGACAGACAGACAGACAGACAGATAGACATATAGATAGATAGATAGATAGATAGATAGATAGATAGATAGATAGATAGACAGACAGACAGACAGACAGACAGACAGACAGACAGACAGACAGATAGATAGATAGATAGATAGATAGATAGATAGATAGATAGATAGATGGATAGGTAGATAGATAGATAGAGCCTATGTACTTTGTGGTGTTGCTAGGGTACTTGGGGTAGTTGCTAAGGTGTTGCTATGTGGTTGCTGCGGTATTCTGGGTGGTTGATAGGGTGGTTGCGACAGTACTCGGGTGGTTGCTAAGGCCTTGCTATGTGGTTGCTAGGGTACTCTGAGTGGTTGCCATGCGGTTGCTAGGGTGTTGCTATGAGGTTGCTAGGGTACTCTGTGTGGTTGCTAAGGCCTTGCTATGTGGTTGCTAGGGTACTCTGAGTGGTTGCCATGCGGTTGCTAGGGTGTTGCTATGAGGTTGCTAGGGTACTCTGTGTGGTTGCTAAGGTACTCAGATGGTTGCTAAATGATTGCTTGGGTACTCGGGGACTGCTAAGGACCTGCTATGTGGTTGCTAGGGTATTCAGTTGGTTGCTATAGTGGTTGCTATGCGGTTACTAGGGTTCTTGAGGTGGTTGCTATGGTGGTATGTGGTTGCTAAGGTACTCAGGGTGGTTGCTAGGGTGGTGCTATGCGGTTGTTAGGGTACTCTGAGCGGTTGCTAGTGTGGTTACTAGGGTACTCAGGTGGTTGCTATGTGATTGCTAGGGTATTTGGGGGGCTGCTAAGGTCTTGCTACGTGATTGCTAGGGTACTCAGTTAGTTGCTAGGGTGGTTGCTATGCAGTTACTAGGGTACTTGTGGTGGTTGCTATGGGGTTGCTAAGGTACTCAGGATGGTTGCTAGGGTGTTGCTATGCGTTTGCTAGGGTACTCAGGTGGTTGCTAGGGTACTTGGGGTGGTTGCTATGGTGTTGGTCTGTGGTTGCTAAGGTACTCAGGGTGGTTGCTAGCGTGTTGCTAGGTTGGACAATTACTGGATCATTACTAGAATGTGTACTTTGGATTTAATACAATTTGCATACATACAAAATTTGTGGAATTTTTTTTTTTTTTTCAAGATGTTTCCAACTCTGACTTTGAACCAATTGAATGTCCCATTTAATATGATGAATGAATGTTGTTCCGCTGAATATCTGCTGGTTTGGCACTCGTGATTCACATGTACAGTAAGAGATCAACAGTTGCATCTTCTCTCTTTCTCTTCAGACGAGCAGAGCGAAACGATTTCCGTGCCTGTCCCCGTGTCTCCATAAGCACACATGTCAATCAGAGGGAATATTTCAGGACCAGTGCACAATCATCTGCTTCAGACGCATCCGGCCTCACAAGCCCACAATAGAATTTGGTAAATATTTGATGGTGAGTCAATGACATGTTTACAGTTCAACATGAACATCCTGGTGGCTTTTCTGCGGCAGTATTTCCAGCTCTAGGGATTGATATCTCCAGTGTATGCTGGATAAACCTGAAATACGAGGGCTCACATGTATTATTGTCTTTAACACAAACCAACCTGTGCACATTACATCTGCTTCGGTCTGAACTACCCGTCTGAGCTCAATGTCAGCTAGACGATTCCCAGCGCAACAGCCCAAGGGAAGAAAACAGCAACCATGCCATAAACTTTAATGAGGTGATTTTGTTCTGCAGATTTTGAGCGTGGCTCAGCCAATGAAATTCAGATAAATCACATTTCCTTACAGCAGGAAGAAAACTCAATTCTTACATTTCAACAACTGTGTTCTTACAAGCACTCTGTAGAAAAGCCAGTCACTGACCCTAACGTTTGACCTTTCACCCGTAGCTCTCTAATAAAGATATTCCACGCTCAGCCTTTCTCTTCAGGCTATTCAAACTGACAAAATCACTCAACAAAATCACAAAAATTAACTAAAATGAAAATTTTGTTAATAATTTTGACAAAAACTATATTAAATTAAACTAAAAATGAACACTGGGAGATGATGCCAATATGTAGAGAAAACTATATGAAAATGTGCATTATGCTCTGATGGGAAACGACACACTTCTCAGAATTGTCCAATCGATAACAAGTAATTCCAAAATTGTCAAATATTGTATGAAGAATCTGTCTATCACGACCTCTAGCGCAAATTAAAGGGTTACTTCAGCGATTAGCATTAAGCTTTGTATCAGTAGAAACCCGGGAGTATATTCAAATTATCGTACTTTCCCCCCTCATATCCCCCTGAGACGAGAGAATTATGTATTTTATTTCTGGAAAAATTCCTCCGATGACGCAAATATCGTCATTTTGCATCATCGGAGGAGTGTTTGTCCAGAGGCAGAAGACTACAGCCAGCAGGAGGCGCTATTCCCACATGTTTTCAACATCACACTCGCAGCACTCGGATCGGGAGCTTCGGAGATTCATGTGAACGGAGCGGTGGAGAGCAAAGGGAGTGTTTCAACTTTTAAAATGAACTTCCTATGAAAGTTAAGCTTCCAAAGACATGAACTGAACACACGCCAGACTGATCACGCGCTGTGAATGCAGCCGCAGCCGCGAATCCCACGATTACCTCCGCTCATGTGATGTGAATCCCACGATTACCTCAGCTCATGTGATGTGAATCCCGCGATTACCTCCGCTCATGTGATGTGAATCCCACGATTACCTCCGCTCATGTGATGTGAATCCCGCGATTACCTCCGCTCATGTGATGTGAATCCCGCGATTACCTCCGCTCATGTGATGTGAATCCCGCGATTACCTCCGCTCATGTGATGTGAATCCGCGATTACCTCCGCTCATGTGATGTGAATCCGCGATTACCTCCGCTCATGTGATGTGAATCCGTGATTACCTCAGCTCATGTGATGTGAATCCCGCGATTACCTCCGCTCATGTGATGTGAATCCCGCTCTTACCTCCGCTCATGTGATGTGAATCCCGCGATTACCTCCGCTCATGTGATGTGAATCCCGCTCTTACCTCCGCTCATGTGATGTGAATCCCGCGATTACCTCCGCTCATGTGATGTGAATCGCGATTACCTCCGCTCATGTGATGTGAATCCCACGATTACCTCCGCTCATGTGATGTGAATCCCGTGATTACCTCCGCTCATGTGATGTGAATCCGCGATTACCTCCGCTCATGTGATGTGAATCCCGCGATTACCTCCGCTCATGTGATGTGAATCCCGCGATTACCTCCGCTCATGTGATGTGAATCCCGCGATTACCTCCGCTCATGTGATGTGAATCCCGATTACCTCCGCTCATGTGATGTGAATCCCGCGATTACCTCCGCTCATGTGATGTGAATCCGCGATTACCTCCGCTCATGTGATGTGAATCACGATTACCTCCGCTCATGTGATGAATCGCGATTACCTCCGCTCATGTGATGTGAATCGCGATTACCTCCGCTCATGTGATGTGAATCCCGCGATTACCTCCGCTCATGTGATGTGAATCGCGATTACCTCCGCTCATGTGATGTGAATCCCACGATTACCTCCGCTCATGTGATGTGAATCCCGCGATTACCTCCGCTCATGTGATGTGAATCCCGATTACCTCCGCTCATGTGATGTGAATCCCGATTACCTCCGCTCATGTGATGTGAATCCGCGATTACCTCCGCTCATGTGATGTGAATCCCTTACCTCCGCTCATGTGATGTGAATCCCGCGATTACCTCCGCTCATGTGATGTGAATCGCGATTACCTCCGCTCATGTGATGTGAATCGCGATTACCTCCGCTCATGTGATGTGAATCCCGATTACCTCCGCTCATGTGATGTGAATCGCGATTACCTCCGCTCATGTGATGTGAATCCCGCGATTACCTCCGCTCATGTGATGTGAATCCCGCGATTACCTCCGCTCATGTGATGTGAATCCCGCGATTACCTCCGCTCATGTGATGTGAATCGCGTTACCTCCGCTCATGTGATGTAGATCCGCGATTACCTCCGCTCATGTGATGTGAATCCGCGATTACCTCCGCTCATGTGATGTGAATCGCGATTACCTCGCTCATGTGATGTGAATCCGCGATTACCTCAGCTCATGTGATGTGAATCGCGATTACCTCGCTCATGTGATGTGAATCCCGTGATTACCTCCGCTCATGTGATGTGAATCCCGCGATTACCTCCGCTCATGTGATGTGAATCCCGCGATTACCTCCGCTCATGTGATGTGAATCCCGCGCTTACCTCCGCTCATGTGATGAATGAGATCCGATCCTGCTGTGTTTGTGCCGTGACACTCAATCGGCTCACTCGCATTATATCGAACAGACACGTTCAGTTTTTAATTGTAGTGTCTCTAACAGAACTGATTTTCTGAAAATGAACGCAGTGGGCAAGTGATCCAGTAATCCAGTAGCCGACTAGCCGTGCCTAGAGTAGGGCAGTGAAGCAGTGCATTCTGGGAATTGTTGTCTTTCATCCCCATGAGACAAAAATAAATTTTCTGTGTTTTCTCAGTCTAGAAGGCACCAAATTCAAAAATAATTTCACATTTCTACTACATTAATGACCCAGTTTAAATACAGATTCATCTTCCCAACGCTGAAGTACCCCTTCAAGGATCAATTATTAGGGCACTCCTTCTGTCCCCTTAATCTCACCATCAACTACATTTCCCATAAACCTTTGCCTGGAATAATCATGTTCGGATTACTTCCACCTGTGCCTATTTAAGCCCTGCGGTTTCACTCATGCTTTGCGAAGTCTTGTATGTGTTACA